>VWPU01024797.1:0-39602 GCA_013398955.1 Callaeas wilsoni | reverse complement strand
CCGTGTGCCCCCGGCCCGAGCAGACCCGGCCAGCCGGGACAGACGCTGCGGGCTGGCCCCCGGGCTCTCAGCACCCCAGGGAAACGCCCGGCTGCTTCACTGACAGAAAGTGAACAAACAAACAGACAGACAGAGTATCTCTTTATAGATCTATTTCAGGGCTCTGTCCTTGCTGCTGCCCTTGGACACGCACATGCATTTATTTAACAAGGGCTCCGCGCCTGCTGGGGCACACACAGCACCATCCCACACCAGCACCTCGGTGTGCAGTTCACTCACCCATTTTACACCCACTCTAGAGCTGCTTTTGTGTTAGTTTGTTAGAGGAAACCTAGGAATAATTGCTCCATGTAAAATAAGACTTCTTAGGACTAACTTGTAGTTAATTTTAGACTCTAACTTGACATTATTTTCTGTTTAGACTGGCATAAAATGAGGAAATGTTTGATGGAAGCATCATGGTAAAACACAGAACTAATTTATTATTACACATTCACAAAGTACTAAAATATCTGTTTAACAAAGGAGATACATAGGAAAAAATCTGGTCAATTATAGAGATTCAAGTTCTAAAATGTAAAATTGTACGTAATAGCTACTTCAGCACACATTCTTAATTTAATAAAAAGTGTCTTAAAGCATTTTAGTCTCCAGATTATTTACAGAACCCCTATTTAATCTGACTACTGGAATCAGCAGATATTCTCTCACGAGTAAATTAAAGTCTCAGGTCCCAAAATGGCTATAGGGCTTGAATTTTTGTTTGAAAAAGAACAAAAAAATCCTACAGTAATTTCTTTTTTTTTTCAGACTGTAGTTGCAACTAGAAAATACATGAGGTGTATCATCCTCAGAGTTAGTTTCTTGAGAAGCAGGAGAAGAAAGTGTAGTGGCTAACCTTTTAAAGCTGTGCTTCTTTTCAATTTAAAAAAGTACTGTGCACTTCCCAAAGTCATCATCCTTAGCAGCAGCATGATTTGCGCTAACAGGAATAAATATAGCCTCAACTCCATGTGTTTGCTGCTTCTTTTTTAATTTTAAGAGCAAAACCTTCCAAAATTATGAATAAATTTATCACCAGTGTTGTTTTGATGGGAAAAGAGTAACAAGACAGCCACACAAGAGGATATTATTTTGTGTTAGTCGAGACAAGATGTTGAGGATTTAGAGCTGATCTTTTGTTTCTGCTCAAAGACAAATGGTATAAAATTTATATGCATGCTTCTGTCCTGACAGCAAAGGGCTTCAGCATGACTCTCCTGAGAGCTAATGGCTCTTGGGGAGGCTGCTCTCTGAAGTCCCTTGGCATGAAATGGTCTCTTGCAATTCATCTCCCATTAATAGCAGCTCCAAGACTACAGTCTCTTTTTTTTTTTAAGTTCTTTTATCCCTGGCTGAAGCTGCCTGTGTTCCTATTGGAGCCGAGAGAGTGTAGTGTGATGGTTTTCTCCCCTCAGCCCTATTCTCTCGCAGCCCTCAGCAGACGTCGGGACAAGCTGGAGGCCCTATGGAAAGCAGGGCCTGATGTCATCCCACCCAGCACGGGGCCAATGAACGCCTGCAGCCGCCGCCCGCCGCACACGGACACCCCGGCAGCATCTCAATGGCCCCGGGGGCCCTAAAGAGCCTTTATCAGGCCACGGCAAACGGCAGCTGGGACGGGACGGCTTCTTTCAACGGGCTCCGTGAGCTGCCAACATTGCGGGGCTGTGCTCACGTAGGAAAACAGCAGCAGCAAACAAAAAGTAGTGTGGTTTAAGAAGGAAGTTATTATAGACCCAGATAAAGCTTCTGTTTTCATTCCTGGGAGACAAGGTAGCCCTGGGCTGGGGGCCAGCCATGTGCAGGGGGCACCTGTGCATTGTCCCCATGACTGGGACACCAAGGGGCTCCATCTGGCCCTTTCTGCCAGCACCAGGCTGGTGTGGAGAGCCCAAATCACCTGGCATGGATGGCCTTCTTCCTTTTAATGTGCCCGTGTGGTAAACATGGCTTAGTAATGAAATAGCATCACAAAATCAAGAGTATGTGCCTAACAGTACCACAATATAATGTGTCACAGCTTGGTCTGCCTTTTCCATAGGTCCTCCTCACCTGCAATAGTCGTGCCGATGTTTCATTGCCTCCTCCACGCTCTTTGCTGCTTCAAGAGATCACACTCTGATGCTCATGTCCGTTTCCAGCTCTGTAGTTCCTCTGCCCACAACCTGATGGAGTGGTGGGACTCTCAGTGGTGCTAATTCCTTTCAAATTATTCAAACTAAAGTGCCAGTGTGGAGTAGACTTCTTGTGGGAAATTTGAAGCTAACCCTGAATGAGGTTAATAAAAATGTTTCCATCACACATTAGTTGCAGTAGAAGTCATTTACACTTGAGAGGAAGTACCAGCTAATTTTAAATCAGTGGAAGTGAGAGTAAAATATTGGCACAGGTAACTCAGAAGATAAGGCTGGAAAAGTCATAATTTCCTGAGAAATGATAGCTCATTTATTTTATATTATTACAATCTAGGTAAAGCGTAAGTACATATAAATATTTTTGTAAATTTAAAACAGTGGTTTGTTGGATACCTTCTCTTTTCTAGGCACCTTGGGAATCCTGTTCAGCACAGGCTTGTGCCATTAACCCAGTTATCCCACACAGGCACCCCAAGGCTGGGGAACACTCTGAGGGGTGCGTGGCCATTGTCACTCAACACACACAGCAAACTGAAGCCATCTCCAGTCTAGTGACAAGCACAAACTATATTTTAGCAACACTGGATGATCACTATTTATAAATAAATACAAAATAAAAGAAAAATAAATATAGAAATAAAAAAAATCCTGTGGTCTAAGTCTTGTGTGGGGAGGGGGTGAAGGGACAGGGATTTAAGGCTAACAGAGTTTTCAGCTAAGTTTCTATTGATAAATTAACCTTTCCAAGACCTTCAATAATTGCTTGAGGCTGTAAAAAGGTAGCTTCTGTCAGATCTTCTCTCTTTAACTCCTAGGGACAACTTCTGTGGACTCTCACAGAAATGCATTATCATTCAACTTCACGTGTGTGTCTGCATGAGTTCACCCTAGTGAAGAGCATCCTCCCCTGAGCAAAACGGCTTTTACAGCTGCTGCTGCTCTTGAGGTGCGGTAAGGTTGTAGCTGGAAGAAGTCAGAACAAGAAGTATGATTTCTCCTAGGCCTGTTACACCAACACAGCCGTGTCACTGCCAAGACTGACTGGAAAAGCGTAGGATGTAAAGGGAGAAAGCCCCCAGTGCCTCCCAGTCTGTTAAAATGAGCCAGTAACACAATACTAATGTGGTAAGTCAGGGCAATATGCAAATGGCTGCATGTCCCAGAAACCCTAATCCTATCAAGAATGCAGAAGATGTTAATTTGACCATCTTTCACAGCTCATAAATCTATCTGTTGCAAAGCCAGGCTGCCAGATGTCATCCACTAGCACTTCTTTGAGGCTGGCAGTCTCCGCATAGATGCCGGATCATGCCTCAGTAAAGACCAATAAAGAGCATTGTTTGTGTGGCCTGAGAGCAGCTTCTCGCATTTTGTTACCATAGAGGAAAACAGTGGGAAATGTGAATGACTGATTGGCAGAACTGGTGGTCTGGGTTGTCCTGCGTTCCACATACGCAGCTATAGATTTCACATGCATTTTTCATCAGCAGCATGCAGATTAGCCGACTTTGTTCTCTGCAGTTAGTTGTGTATGTTAGTGGTGTATGTTCCTCCACTTAAGTTTTTGAATCCTAAACTATAAATACAAGCTGGACATAGTTCCTTTTCTTTCAGGCAGATACTCCTTATTTACTTCAAACTACTTAAAAGAGCAACCAGCTTTATTATGATCATAATAACATCTAGAATAGAAAGATTCTATTTCAAGGCAAGCAAAGGTCTGTCAATAAAATACCTCTAGAACGATATACTCATTTTATCCTTCTCGAATACAAGCTTTAAAATTACCAGTTGCAATATAGCTTCTTTAATACCAGCCAGAATTAATCTAATTTTTACAATGAGGAGGGTAAAACAGTGGCACAGAGTGGTGGGAGATCACCCATCCCTGAAAACGAAATTCAAGTCGGTCAGGGCTCCAAACAACCTGATGCAGCGGAAGATGTCCCTGCTCATTGCAGGGGTTTGGACTAGATGAGCTTTAAGGGTCCCTTCCTACCCAAACCATTCCAGGATTCTACGATAATTTTCTTTTTATGAACTGAAATGTCTTTCAGCTTCTCAGTGGATATCGTGACTACCACAGAACTCCATGTCAAATCACTTTATTACAGAGTTGGGCTGAAAAAAGAAATGAGACAAATTATAAAGAATGCTGTAGAGAAACAGGAATTTCCAGCAATAAAAATGACACATGGCTGTCTGCTATTACAGGTACAGGCATCCCCATGGAAACTGCTGTTCATTTAGGATGTGTGCATTCCTGTCACAAGCCACTCACATCACTTCATTTTAGACAGTGAAGCTGCAGCCCCACAGAACAGATTTCTCATGCTTGTTCAGATCAGACAGAGGGCCTAGAGAGGGGCAGGCTCTGAACAGAGGAGCTGAGGTGCTTAATGCTGGCAAATCCCTGCTCTCTTCAACAAGGGAGAAGGTGCAAAAGGCAGCCACAGTTCAATAAATAATTCTGATGGGTCTAAAGAGACAAAATGCTGCAAAAAAAGAAACCCAAATAAAGTCAGTTGAAAAACTAAAGGACATAATTAATTTGCTTGGGAAATCCTGGTTGCATTTTACTGTTAGAACTAGATATAACAGGGGAGAATGTACTGTGTCTCAGTATGAGATGATAACTATTCTGCTTGATAACCCTAGAACACTGTATTGCTAAATTATGGTATATATATAGTTCTGATTAATTTTTCTGAGACTAACAGAATTATGAGGCAAAAGTGTTTCCAGATATGAGATAATTCATTATGCTAAAACTAGTAGGTCAATGAGTCCAAACACTATTTTAACAATATTTTAAGTAGGTTAAAGATGCTGAACCACAAATGCCACAAAATCTGTACTGTAAATTGAGTCCAGTGAAGGAGACATATTAAGCACAATTTTGTAGTTTGGGTTTTTTTTAAAGGAAAATATGTTATTTATTGATATTGCAATAAAACATCTGTAATATATAACACTGCACCCTATTATGCAATAATATTTAAGCTATTAATTGTACAAAGTCACACCATTATTCTTTCTTCTTTACAAGAAACTAAACACAACTGAAACTTGATATTTGAAATATTTAACTCATACATTTTGTTCAACTCCTTTACTGAAAAGCTAGTATTTCTGAGAAAGGGGAGGGGAGTCTCAGAAGACAGAGAGGAGGCATACCTAAACCCAAGAGTTTATGGACAATTTTGTATGAGTCCTTGGCTTTTAAAATTTGCCATGTGTACAAGGTTCTCGTATCTCTTGCAAAGTATTGTCGTGATTTCAGTATTTCTGCTGGACTATGTCCCTACAGCAGACACATGGTACTTCCATGAATAAAACTATTCAAAACTTTAAAGCATATCCCTGAATAAATCTATTTACAGTAAGTGTGAAATTTTCCTTTTAACTGAAATATTCCACTTAACTGCTCCAGATCTGAAATGACTATTATTTCTTTCTGTATTTTATAAATATCTGCTCTTTTTATTAGTGTTTCCAAATTTGTAATTGACTAAGAACACTTTTAATAGCAGGTGGTATTTCAGAAGTGCTTTGGAATATGGTCTAATACACAATTACACAAAAAACCAGGTCTCTGTATTTGTCCAATCGTATCCATAAAGGGTTATTCCCATTAGAATTCCCCTCTGGGACTTATCTGCTCTGTGCTACTATTGAGAATTGCTTGAGATGAGCTAGCTCATCATTCTGCCTCTCCATCTCATTTTGAGTCTGATTATACAAATGCCAAGAGGCATTTAAAGTTACTCAAAATGCTTACATGGCATATAGACAGAGGATGTTGGAGAGAAGGTTCACTTTAAGTTTTTTATTTCAGAAATTCAGCAATCTGACACACTGAAGAGCAGCACATTTCTCTAATTTTGCCTCCTTATCCAGACACTTGGAGCCTTTCTAATTTAGTGTGGACTATTTCAGACCTTGTGGTGTACCACCGACCTGATTTTCTCTGCTAATGTAGTTGCCACCACTTTGAGATGCTTGATCAATTACACACACACCCACACCCCTGCTCCCTCCTTTTTTTAAACCTCATTTTTTGCTCAAGGTCTGCTCTGCACCTTTTCATCTTTCTAGTAATGTGCTAAATGGTTCTCCATTCAGAGATTTACTCTCAATAGGAGAATGTTTTCTTAAAACCTGTATTTTTGCAGTTTCTAGTGCATTTTCACATTCCTAATATTTTGAAATAAGCTTTAGCATTAGTCCATTTAGTTTGAAGTCAGATTTATTTCACTGTCTGATTATTTGGTTTAGAATCTTTGCATTAAATGACACCTTTGACATAATGTGCTTCAGGGGCCTCATGCTATTACTGGAACTATCCTGTCTGTAAAATTGCACTTATTTATGTATTTTTTTATTATTTATAAATCTTTAAGTTTTAGTGCCCAGCTGCTAAATAGGTTTTTTTCCCAAATACTGAATTACTTTGTTTTATGAAAACAAGTGCTCTAATGAATACTTATTATTCAAAGTAAAGCTCTTTAATTTCAAATCTAATTAGTTAATTTCATGTTTGCAATCCTTCAGTAAAATACTTTCAAATAGGGAACCACTATCAGACACTGGTCATCATATATAGGCTTATTTATTTAAAGATGACACTTTTGGACTGCTCAGTAGCTCACTCTATCATTAATTAAAACAATACTTAATGTAACTGCTGTCAGCTTCTATTTGACTAATTCAATAATTAAAAGCTATTAGATACAGTACCCCTCAGTTGGGTCATAAATATTATACACACTAATTGATTTACCGTTACTCATTTTTGCAACAAAATCTGTTTCTTCCTTTCATAGAATCACAGAACCAGTAAGTTTGGAAAAGACCTCTGAGACCGAGTCCAACCTACCTGCTTAATTTATTTACCTGCTTAATTTACTTACCAGCTTCTTTATCAGGCTAGTAAGAAATTCTACTTCTGGACCCAGCTACTGATCTATGATGCCCACAGCCCCACAAAATTGAGTAAATTTCTTGTTGTGAAGCAAGCTTCCAAATCCATTGCTGGAAAACACTACCTCTTTGAAGAGCAGCTGGACAACACAAAGCCACACATCTCTGGCCCTGAAAAGAGCAACTAATTCCAAGTCCATTTCTCAGGCTATTTCTATCAGCAATGCTATTCAACATTAATCCCTCCCCACATGTGCCACCCCAGATCTGTACACACTATTAGCAGCTGACATGAAGCTGCTTTTCCAGCTACAAAAGGCCTCAATTGCACATTCTTAGGCACTGGTGCATCTTCTTTTGCTCCTTAAACAATTCACATTTATTTTAAATGTTAAGGTTTGCAAATACTTCCACCATGATCTTTTGAAAACTCCTAGTGGTCCTAGCTTAAAAACTCTGCGAGCAAGTGTCACTGCAAAGCCACCCTGGCTGTGTCACTGCACATGTCAGGAGCCACCCCAAACCACCTTTGGTGCCACCTGGCTGAAACGCACTCATAAATGAACCAGTTTTATCAAGATAATGGAGAGATGGATCTCACCTTCATTTCCTTCAAATTTTCTGTCTCAATAAAATCTCCACCTCCCCATATACATCCTACCACTAATACAGAATGCAGGTGGATAATTTAATGTGACATGCTGTCACATTAAGACACATAAGACAGCTCTTATGCTGTCTGCTGGGGGTTTTCAGCTTGCCTCTGATAATCAATGCTTCAAAACCAAAGTTTTGAAGAACTATTGTGCAGTGCATTTGACTTTGGTATTTAAATACTATTTCTTTTCTTGCGTACACTTTTTCCCAGGTCCAACATCAATATTTTGAATTGGCTGCAACTCTCCCCTTCTAAAACACGTGTGTTCTTCTCAAGAGGAGCCCTTCTGAAATGCCTGTAACGTCTACACATCAGTGTCTGTTTGCTTTTTTATGTCAAACATAAATTGGGAAGCTGATCTAGCATGATTACCTTTGGCCATTCCTAACAATTATATTTGTTATTCCTATTCTGCCTTTTCAATGCTTGTAGAATTTGCCTTTCTTTTCTTGCAGGTTATTATTTTTTCTATTCTCTTCCTCCTGACTTCTCTCAGTTGCCAACCTTGCCCTTTTTAGGGCAGCACTTGTTACCTTCAAACCAGTCATCTACATGCTTTTTCTTTTGTGTTCTGCTCTGGCTGCCTGTAGCGTTTTCTGATCTAGTGAGCCACAGGGAGAGGGAAGAACCCCCTTGATACTCTCAGAAGCACCACTGCTATGCTTGCTGCACAAGGGCAAGAGGGACACACCTCCCCGTATGCCCTCGACTGTAGCACTTCCCTTGCTGGCACCACCTCCACCTCCTACTGCAACTTAAGCACAGCTCCAAGAACCACAGAGGGGCAGACCAGGTCTCACTGCCGGGTCACTGAAGGCAAGAAAGCAGCCTTGGCGGCTCCAGATCAATACCCATCACGTCTCTATACATTTTTTTTTAACTGGAAGGCAGAAGGAAAGCCACCCATGGGGCTGTTTGCAGTGAAAGAGAAAATCCATTTCATTATATTAAGTTCAGGAGATGGGCCAAAGAAGGGGAAATGGCTCCTAAGCTGCAGCACTCTCACTGACAATGATGTTCTGCTGGAAAAGTCACTTTTAAAACTTCTTTTTAATTTTTTTTCAGAGAGTGAGCAAGTGTGTGTGTACTCATAGATACACACACAGAGCTAACGAGCAAGTTCAGCGTAGAAAAGACAGCGGCAACTCCTTTATACACAGTCAATTGCATGTAAAATGAGTGCCAACATACCTCTTGAACATGCACTGCATGGTTAATCAACTTTTTCAATTATATATGATAGAAGAGTGTGGCTGAACTGCTATTTTGATTTCTAAGAACTAAAGGCTAACTTATGAGTAAATTTTTTAAGAGAAGATCCTAATATTTTCAGTTTGCTTAGCTGTACCATTTGTTTTTATACTAATTATTTAATTAAACAAAAACAAATCTAATGCAGAATGGAAAGCTAAAGTTAATTTTTTACAACCTAGATAGGTGTAATTTTCAGGAGCCATTTTATGAGAAGTTGTGTTCCCAAGACCCCCTAAAGATTGTCATTACCATTGATCTTACCAAACATTTGCTTTCCTGCCCTCTAGTGCTCGTGTCTATTTAAGTCTTCTATACAAACCTGTTTCTGGAAATCTACCACCACCATATAAATGGTCCCACTGAAATAAAATTACTTACTTATTGCAATACTACCAGTGATCTAAACAGTTCCTTCTGTTGTTGCTCATGTGTGTATCACACCCATGCAGCTATCTGAAAGGTAAGACTCTTTAGGTTACTTTTCATTTTACAAAACCAATGTAAGCAAGTTTTCGTTCTCAGTTCTGGACCATATAATGGAGTTTTAAGTGCACAAATTGAAGGTTACTTCTGGATTTATTACTAAAACATTTTCACTCCTAGCTAAAGCTGTTAGTTAGCCGTATATCAAACTACAAGTTCCCACAGTATTTACACGTTTTCATCCACATTAAAAGCTCTTCTACTTAATGCAGTTAATTTTGCCTCCAGTGATGCGGTTTGTTACAGCATTGTGCATGCTTACATTTATAACAATGGGTTAACATACTACATCTGTAATTACTCCCATGCTACCAGAAAACCAGTGACTTAAATTTATTTAGTGTTAAATGGATATGGAATGTCATACAGTACATGTAAAGACACTTCAAGATGAGTAAAGCAGAACTAATTGCACAAGGGATTAAAAGTTCACCTCAACAGTCAATATCATCAAATCATTACAGCTTCCATCTTCAGAGTGCAAGGTATGTCATGCAAAAAAACAGCTCAAAAAATCCCCAAACAGACAAAACCAACATTGTGGTACCACTTAAAATGCTATCATACCACAATATTTTACAAGACATTAGGTGATCATTCATATAGAATGAAGCATTTTAGCAATAACAAAAAAGTTTTAAACATAATTAACAGATTTTGCATGAACACAAATTCCAGCATTACTATACCTAAGGAACAGGCAACATGCTGGGAGGAAGTACCTAAAAATCAAAGCCTTTTTTATTCATTGCCAATATTACTTCCTGCAAGAATTCTGCAATCTTATTATTCAGTTTCCTCACATAACTGGGTAAGGTTCAATACATTTTTACATAGAGCATAATCACATAACCACCACATCAGCAAGAGGATTTCATTATCTTGACCAGTTACTACATTTAAAAACATGGTAAGATAACATGCCCTGCAAACAAATTGTCTTCTGGGACAGTGTTCTGTATGTAGAAATATTAAACAACTAAAATATACTCCTACCCACTTTAGCCCCAAGTAAATTATAATTTGTATTTACAAACTTTTGAAATATGTAGGTAAAAACGGCAGATGGAAGAAGAGCAGAATACACACGAGAGCTATGGCAGCGCTGGCTGAACGGCTGGGTGCAGCCAGGAGCCTCAAATGAGACCTGGACAGGGGCTGTGCCTTCTGCACTCTGTCAGAGAGGCCTCGCCAGGGCTACCAAAGGCAGCTGCTGCTGTGGAACAAGTGCTCTGCCCCTCCCAGCTGGCTGAGCCGGGAGCAGAACCCTGCAGCCCCACCAGGTCCACTCAGCTGAAGGCAGACAAACACACTCCCACACATCTGCTTCAACCACAGCTCGAATGTTAACATGGAAGAGACACAGGAGACGACAGGATGGCTTTTAACATTTCCACCTTGCAATGCTCATATTCTGAGGGCACCAACAGGTAGATTAATCTACCAAAATAAGCATACAAAACAGGCCAAGTTGTTTGCCCTCATATTAGGAATAAACTACTTAACTTCTTGGCTTAAATGTAAGCAAGAGAAACTCAAGAAAGAACTTCTTGAGGTTAATTTTCCATCTACATTCAAAGAAAATAATTTACTAAGACTGTAACTTGCAAGGTCTACTAGCCTTGAAGTGAGGATACAGGTTAACTATACCTATAGTTAAATAAAGAACTTCAAAAGGCATTTTACAGAAATAAAATATGCAACTCTAGGAAGTAGGTGGAAAACCACTTTAGTATTTGTCTGGAACATTCTATTTTCATAGCCCATCATTCTCAGGAATGTATATTTCATAAATAAAAATACAGAACAAGAATTTGTGTATTCGATCTAAAGTTGGATATTTCTAAACCTCTTCAGATAAAATTTGCTTTCTCCCTCACAAGTAAGTGATAAAACCTGAAAAAAATTGTCTTTTCAAATCTATCCTGCATGAGAAAACATAGATGAACAAACCAACATCTGGAAAGAACATTTTGTACAAGATTGCAGTTCTAAAACACTTATATTACAAAGCAATGTAAATAAATACCAGGCTAGTACAAAAGCTCTTATTTACAGTTTTACAAATGAAAACGTTTTCAGTGTAAATGCAGTGTTTTAAAGAACACAATATTAGTAAAATGAGTTCCTGTATAGACCATTACAATTTCTGCTAGATTTGAATGCAGTATTGTATAAAACCATTGTTTCAAGTTAATTTTTGTTTATAATTTAGTACAGCCAAACCCCAGTTTATGCCTGGAATGGTATCTGTTAAAGTGCTGAAAAAGAGGACATTTCTGAAATTTTAGAAAAACATACTGTACATTATTAAAGCTTTATCAAGTCAAAACTGGTATATTTTGTTCACATTTGCTACCACACCACCTGGGAATGGGAAGTTTTTCAACAAAAACTTGTAATTAATGGGATGGCAGCCACTGATATCTTCACATCCAAAGTCTGATGGTTTCCCTCAAGTAACTTGTCTTAAGCTTCAGTGGTGGCTTCAGGTTTCATAATCTGGTAAGTAATCAAGTATTCTGGATAAGCCTGAAAGAGTGACACACACATTTTTTATTATTATTTCACTCTCTGGATAAATTCAGAATGTTTGTTAGAGGAGAAAAAATTATCAATGTCAAAGTAAAAAAGGGCAAAACGTCAAAGGTAAAAATCCCTGGATCACTCAGGAGACATGCATCCTTTCACCTGCAACCACAGCTGGAGTTTGTTCTAAGACAAAAGCAAGTCCTAGCACCTCAAACCTAGGAAAAAAACCCCAATGCATTACATGCCTTTGAAAAAGACAAAAGAGAGCCTGCAAAACCAACCCAAAAGCTATTTACCTGCTCTCCTCTGTAAATGACATATTCTGCCAATGCCAATCCGTTTACACTGGGCCGCCCAGTCACTGAGTGATGTCCCGGGGGAGAATGAGCCATTTTCATCGCACTGAACTGCAGGAAGGACTTGCCCAATGTTACACGACAGAAGAGCAACTGCCTGTGTTGAAAAGGAAAAAGGACCATGAATACACAATGCTTATGACCTTGAACCTTGAAGCCACTTTAGTCAGTCTTTGCAGTTCATAAAGTTCTCTAGTTCTGTTTTGCAGAACAAAAGTTACACTCACTTTGGAAAGCTCTAGCCCAAGAAAAGGGTTGGGAGAAACATGGGAAAAATGTTTATTTTAGTTACTGGAAACAGCATGCCTCACAGTGTACTCAGAGATTGCCACCACCTTTTCTTTATCTGTTACTTACTTATTTTCATTTGTTTGGGTTTGTAAGAAGAAGTTTTCTATCCCCTCCCCCCATTACTCATCCTGACAACATAATTCACAAGTGTTCTAATGCCAGATTTGTATCCAACAGCTGAGTCAACATCAAGGCCAAGTGCAAAATCTAGGTCAATGCAAAATACCTCAGATCAGCATTTGTCAGTTTGTTATGCTGTTTGCACTTTTTAAAGGCTCAACAAGAGCTCTTATTTCCGTACGTATGTACCTACTGCAGTGACAATAGAATCCTGGCATTTTTATAGACCAAGGTTATGTACCATTTTACTCTGCCAAAACTTTTGCTCTTCTTACTCTTTCCAGAAGACAAACTAAAAACCCCTTCTTATTCAAAACTTCAGAAAGCATGAAAAGACTCTTGACATCCTCTGTAACTCTGGAAGATGATTCTCATTATTTGAGAGTGCCAGAAAAGAGTAAGCAACCTGAAAAGCAGGAAAGACTCAAAGAAGGATACTGGAAGGATGACGTTATCCTTCTATACCAATGCAAAACAGTATGCACAGAAACACTAAATATTCTTCTGGTTGAAATGACTGCCACCACCAAAACTGACTCCAGGACCTAAGAGTTTATTCTGAACTGGCAGTGTTGGTAACATGTAACAGGTGTTTCTGTTGAAAAGTGGATTCAAGAACTCAGTTAGTGGCAGAATCCACAAATCCACATCTCTATTTCAGTGTGTGAAAAAGCAGGGGCATGAGGGCTGACTGTTACGAAGTACATCCTCCTCAAAGAGATACTGCATCTGAGTATCTCTCAATTTCTCCTTTCTCTCTAACAGCAATGAACTAAACTCTCATATTGCTGCATCTTTCACATAAGCATCTAGCAGATTCCTCTTCACTCTCTGGCTCCCTAAGTCTGATTATTTGCATTGAGGGCAAAGGTACAGTTAAATGCACTGAAGATGGATGAAGATTCTTTAAATGTCAGAGTTTTCTGAAAGTTTCTGTTAGGCCCAGCACACAGAGAGTACTGAGAAGGTCTGGTTACCAAGCACATCTTTCTTCAGAGAGATTCCTGCATTGATAGTCTAGGTAACAATATACAAAAGCAAAATCAGATTCTTTTGAGGGACTTACCTGTGGCAAACATAACAAGATCTATCTTTGTGAATTGGACATCCAGTGCCACCTCCAATTCCATAAACATATTGATTGCTTTTGGAAGAATTTTCAGCAAAATAAATCCCAGCTCCAAACATGCCACCTATATAGGCGTGTCTTTCATCAAAGCCTTTGTGAATGATCGCATTCACAAATGGGGAGCCTAAGAGAAAGGAAGTAAAATACTGAAAATACAATCCACAGATTTTTGTACATGTCACAATTCAATCATCCGTTCTCACTGTGTTGGGAACTATACAGCCTTCCTTATGAACACGCACTGTGAACTTTGCTCACCAGGACAAACTGTATTTGTGCACAGGGAAGAATTCAACTGGGTTTAACTTGCTAATGATAAGCTCTTTTCTGGAATGTTGAACAAAACTAATTTATTAACTTCTAAAATCCAGACAACAAACAAAAAAAATCCCACCCCAAAACAACCCTTAACAGAATAAAGTTTGACCTTTAATAATTTTGGTCATGCAGCTGATAAAAAAAGACTAGAGGAAGCACCCTACTTAATCTTCAATCATAATTGCTTAAATGTTTTCACTTAGATCTTTGAAGACAAGGAGATGCAAATTTCAGAAGAACGATGCAGTACATTGCATCATTCCTTGTGAAATACACAAACACTTGTTCATAAAAACTCATGTAAAACCTAGAACCTACTTCCACTGAGGAAATTTACTTTGAGACAGTAGAAACCCTTCAATAAAGAGTGCTGCTGATGAAATAAGTTCAAAAAGTGCATTTCAAAATCTCACCATGAAACAGCATCCTTTCATTAGCATGGTTATGATTCTCCTCAGAGACCTCTTTCCTTCTGTGAGTGTATCTTTCCCATAGTTTTTTGTTGCACACCTTCTGAATCTGAAACAGTCAAAATGAAACAAAAAAATTCTGTTCATTTTACTGGACAGATGTATAACCTATAGCCACTACACTACAATACAGTTACACTGCCACTTGAACAAGAATACTTTCCTTGGGACTCAATGAAACACAATTTGACTTATCCTGCACAAATTGATTGTTCTAGTATGACAAGTAAATAATAACTATATACTTAAGAATCTATTCATTTTACAGAGCGCCTTGTTAATAGTCTTTAAATTAAATACTCCCTAATTTAAATTTAGTAGGCTCAGTCACAATTCTTCCTGATGCCAAATCACTAATAAAAAAGATCAATCAGTAAATTAAGAAATGCCTTCCATGAAGACTTGTGAAAGACTTCTAAAAGAAAGTAAATTACATACGCCCTGCAGAATTATGCTGGGCATTGCAAAGTCTTGTGCACGTAGATACAGCATGGCAATTCCACAGGGAAAACGGTAACTTCAGAATAAAACTTAGTACTACTTACTTGCAAAACAAAATCTTTATGATATTAATGAAAATTACCATTACTTCAGAGGGAAAAATACATAAAGCAAAACCAAAATTCCATTATTTAAATTTGTCTACTGCCTGGATTTTTTTATGCTTGTTTGATGTTAAATCAAGCCAAAATAAGAGTTCAAAAGTTTTGCTTTCCCTTCTTGTGTTTTTTTCCTGCCATTCTCCCTCAAAAGAAACCCTCTTCTGTTTCCTATGAAACCTTCTGCTTTTTTCTTCAAAGATTCTGCAGTTTTCAGTGAGATCCTTCTATGTCCATTTCTCATAAAATTTCTTCCTGACTATTAACCCATAAGTAGATTTTCCGTATAAACTTAAGTCTTTGAATTTCCCTGGAAGACGATCTTTATCCTGTGCACGTCTCAGAATGGCACATGTTGTCACATTATGGAACTCAAACAAGTGTAGAACATTTTATGGATATGTTACTTTTAGACAAAACTCCAAAGGTGTAAAACCACCGGCCATAAGAAAACAACTGGCACCTTTAAGATGTTGTATCTATTGAAGACTCCACCAGCGTGTCCTCCATCTCTGTGCTCTCGGACGGTACTCTGCATCTGAAAATTGAGAATTTAAGGAGGATTACACTCTTTCAGAACACATTTGACACATGTTTCCTTTACACAAGTCAAATAATGAAAATAACTAATTATGTATTAGTACAATTTAAAATCATAAGAGAAATTTTTAGGTGACTGTATGTTAAATAATGCCAGATTTTGTGGATGCACATGAACAAGTTTAATGTTTTTTTAAAAAAAACAATGTATTTTGACTGGTTCATGGTCTAATTTTCAAACTGGAGAAGACTGTCACTAATCTCTTTAAAATTGTGTTTCTTCAGAATTTTGCCTTGTGTGATTACTTGGAAAGAAAGTGATGTAAAACTGTGTATAACAAACAGCCTATCCATTGGGAGCATAGAATTTACGTTATATTGGAGAGATCTGATATATAGTAGAGGTTTTTAAAATAGTACAAGCAATAATAATATAAGAAAGAAAAAAATTACAGACATCATGAGCACAGACTGTAAGTGGTGCAGTCAAAGGCAGGAATCTGAAGTATCCTTATATAAGTTTTTCTTAAACTTAGTGATGTTTACTGCACTGTTAAATTGTGGAGCAGTGCTTCTTTATCTACTTCTTTAGTAGCAATAGAAAAAGTACTGGGAGACTACCAAGAATGGCATATACCTCTTCTTCTACTGACTGGAATTCCTTGTCTTCGGTGGAAAGGTCTATGAGAATAGTTCCGCTACCGGAAGTATTTAGAGTCAGGTATGGGTTAAGTCCTGTGAACGCAATAAAACACAGCAACAGTGTCAGAAGCTGCAATCATTTTCCCCGATCTGTGGACACTGATCAATCCTCCTCTCAGCAAGAACCTCACTTCAGACACACTAAGCCATTTGTCCATGCTTAGCTCAGTATGCTCATACACACAACAGGGGAACTACTTGTAAGCATTTGCTCTAGGCAGTGACACAGCAAGCTACAGTCCCTGTACAGAGACCACAACTACTGACGGCACCATGAACGGGAAAAGTAACTCGAAGGACTAACTTAGTAGGAGTATTTTTCCCATGGTCATGCAGAAAGAACTGACAAAAGAACTAAGTCTGTCAAGCCAAAAGGCTTGAGCCTGGCATTGAAAGCTTAAAAGATCTTGAAATGTTTAAAGGAAACTTCTCTATCTTTCCAAACACGCAAAAAAACCCTTGGAATTTTACACAGACTCCAATGTCAGTTTGCATTGGACAGACTGCAATCACAACTGGCAAGTAATGGGAATGTAATTACTGGATGTAAGAAGACAGTATGAAGACAGTGTGTATCAGTGTCTTTTCTGGCCATGATCTTTCCAGACAACTACCAAGTGACCAGAATTAAAACACTGGGTCTTTCATGAGCTCTTTATAAGGAATAATCTGGGCAAAGTGGAAATTACAGATTTCTGCACAGTCTGGAGCCTCATGTTAGCAGTGTGCAACTGGAATAGTGTTCAGGAGTTAGAAAGAACCAGAACAAAGCTCATCCACTACTAACCTCAAAACAATGGTTATATTGTGTTCAGGAAGAGATGTCAAAGTACCACTGAAAACAACTTGAGAAAACTGACAATAATCCTCCCTACCCCAAAAACACATCCTAGAAAAAGATCAAGAGCTGTTGAAACATTGTTTAAATACTTATGCCTGTGGTTACAAATGAAAATGTCTGGCCTGTTATGGCAAGGTGATAGGAGTTTAGAAAGAACAAGGGTGGGAGTGGTGAAGGATTTAGAAATTTGACATTCTGTCTATATAAAACATATTGAAATATGTACAAATACACATATGTTCAAAAATACATCAGGCCTACTTGAACAGCAAAGTATATCGTTAGTGGCTATGTAAACTTTGAACTCTAACAACACATGAGGCCAAAATCACACCTTAAAACCAACTTCTATCCAAATTACTCAATGAGTCTGTCTAGAAAGACCTGACAATTAAGACAAAATTATGAAGATTCACTTAAATACTTCATTATCAGGAAAAGAATTATCTTAGGGTTGGTTCATACTGTTTTAAGGAGTGAAAAGTAACTCAGAGCTTGAGATAGTGACTCATTACTACTGGAATGCAAATTTTAGAATGAGAATTCACAAATGGTGAATCAGGAGAGGGAAAAGTCCTACCAATTCTAATTTATTTATTATTATTGTTTTATTTCTGTGAAACATAGCAAAACAACAGTAAGTGGTGTTTCAGTAAGTCAGAGAACAAAAAAAAGATTTGGAGGGTTTTATCTGCCTTTTATGCAGCAATAGTTAAATGAAGCATACTGAATTAGGATGAATTCAGGACTCCTGGGACTGTGCTGGTAACAACAGTCCTGCACAAATAAAGAGGCTTTAGCAATAATTTCAATGTAAGCTAAAGCTGCTGAACAAAGCAGTTATGTTAATTTTGGTTCACTGAAAGCACACCAACTCTATTTTTAAAGAAAAGTGTAAGTAAGAATTTCAGCTGGCTTTCTGAGTGAGCAAAGACAGCATTCTATGCCAGGACCCAATGGAACAGTACTTAGCAGGCCTGAACTCAACAACAGAATGTGCTCTGCTCTTCAGAGTGCTTTGATGGAGATAAATACTCCCTATCTCAAGAAGCTTACAAGCATTTTGCCCTAGAACAACACTTTACCTAAGTAAACACAAAACAGTGACCACAGAGAAAAAATATAAATCAGAGAACTGAAAGGAAAGATTCACGGTAATTCACGAAATAAATAAAAGTACTCAAGTTTCAAGTCAGAAGACATTCTTACTATTTGAATGCCATTTTCTAGGTCAGGTTTTATCACCAATTCTTTTTAATGAGATACAATTTGGAATAAAGTAAGTAATTTATAAAAATTGATTATGTAATTGCAGTATTATGTGATAATTTGAAATAAGCACATACCTTGTTGTCCAGAAATAAGTCTTTCAACTCCTTTGATGATTTTATGCCTATGGCCATAAGCATTAATGCCAATTTCCTTCAATTCTTTGTGTCCCATTTCAACCAATACGTCCAATGTTATCTATAATGAAAGCAAGACCGTGTGTTTTTGTACTAGAACAACTGCCAATGACAGTGAAAATATACCCACAATAGCTTTGAGAAAAAGCAAGTGTAAAAAGAACAGGAACATTAGAGGCTTCAGTGTATTATTTTCGTATTTTATTCAACTGCTTTCTTCAAACTTTTTGTCTTAAATAAACATGCTACAAACTACAATTTGTAACTTGCATTGCTTGCAAGGACCACGTTTCTGATTGAGAAATACTCTTCTAGATGTATTTAAACCAACAAAAACACTGAAATTACTAATTAACACAGACTACTTATTTCCTCTACCATTTATACCACTGAAAGAAAATACTGCTAAAACTGTTAAACTGGTATGAACATTATTGCCCCCATCTGTTTATATATACATATATTTTAATATACATTTATTTTATACATAAATTGAAAAATCCAGTTACAGTCCTTTCCTTCATTCCATTCGTTTTGACAGTCACTCATTTAAAATCTGTCTTATTACATTATACTAACCAGTCACTATTTCATTGCTTTCTAGCCCTGAGTATCTGGAAATACATATATCCACTTACCTGTTCTCTCTCAAATATGTCAATTAGATGTTCAAGGCCAAGGTTCCGCACAAACTGATTAATGCTAAAATCCACACCTGAAACTGGGTTAAGAAGAAAAACTCACAATGAACATTCATACCTGTACTGTAAAATAAAGCACACACATCTCCCTCTGTCTGTGGCAACAATGAGAAAGACAGAAATTCCTGGTCTTTTGCAGATGCAGATTAAGTATCTGTATTGCTAACCAGTAGCAAATTAATCTGCTCTTCTACCTCCCTAAGAGCAGTCTGTGCTTCCAGAAAACAAGCTAACCAGCTACCAGAAATGCAAGTTCCTACAGAAAATATACTGACAAGTAAAATGTCTCAGAGCTAACCTTTTTAAGACACCTGATCTAAGAACAGCCTCTTAGAAATTAGATAAAGTTTGTAGTAAAATACTGCTTGGTACACAGCCGATTTAATTTGACTTCTCTTTTAAAACACAATTCGCCCATATTGGTTCTGCTCAGCAAAAAAAACATTTTAAAGGCTCTGTAAGGGGAAAACAGGAAAATCTTATACTGCAAGACTTTGAGACTTTTGTTCCTCATTAATGGCATCATAAGGAATCCAAATATCGCATATGCCGTTATGACTCCATGAATGTATGGGAAACTTCACACCTTTGTGTCCTTTTTATCACTTGTTAAGAAATGTTATTCACTCCTGAGAAAGCCTCACCTTCTTTTTTGTCCAGAACAGTAGCTCCCTCTGCACAGTTTGTACCAACAACAGAGGGAAGTTCAGAAAAACTACCAGACAAGTTGTCAAGACTACTTGCAGCAGACAGACTGGATGGACTGGATGGAACAGAAGACAGGGAATCAGCTGCAGAACCTGTAGGCTGAGACACACTTATAACCTGAGGTTTGTAGCAAGTCGGCAAGGCAGAAGGAGGCATTGCTGCTGTCAGTAATGCGCTGACATCATCTGCCTAAAGAGCAGAAAACAACTCATTAAAACAGAGGAACACTTTTGCACAATGTTTTTTCCTAGAACGCACTATCATTATATCAGACTTCTTAAGTACACTGCAAAATAATATTGGGAAAACATGCATTTTACAGTGCAGCTTACAAACGGCCTTTTCTGCCAACAGCATACATGAAACTCTAAAATGTTTATACAAAAAAGCGGTAAAAAGTAAAGACTTCGGTGTTTCTAAAAAGACTTAGGGGCAGTTAAACAGAATTAATTTGCAACAAAAAATGAACAGAAGCTTCTACTGGCAACCACAATTTATGAAACAAAACAGTTACTCTGAGTGTCGTTTTGGATTACATTATAATACTTAGAAAAAGCACACCTAAAAGCTTAGCAGACAGATAGTTTCTTAAATTTACGCTGCTACAAGATTTGCTTACATTTTATTGTCACAATTTTTGTATTAGTCATACTATAAGCATTGAATTAAAAGCATCAAATTGTAACCACTAATTCCTTTTGTTAGCGTTTTGAGGTTTTTCCCCCCCACTCCATACTGAAATAAGATGCCTGAAGCAAGAAATTATTTAAAGAAGGTTTATAAAGCTCTATTGACTTTCCTTGCCAGGCGCATACGAACACCACAGAAATATTTTAAATTTTGCAGGAGAGGTTGTATTTCTGTTTTTTTAAAGGACAGTTTTCAGATGAGCTGTCACAAATAGGTAAGTACAGATTTCCCAAGAGGAGCCCCATTACTTACAGTGACCAGGTCCAATGGTGTTTGTCCTTCTTGGTTTTTCAGAGTAGGATCAGCCCCATGCGCCAGTAACAAGGCACAAAGCTGAGTCCTCCCTTTCTGGGCTGCTTCATGAAGTGGTGTGAAAGCCCACTTGTCCGTAGCATTCACACATGCATTATACTTTATAAGTAAAGCTGCTACATCAACATGCTGGAAAAGTAAGAACATCTGTTAGATTCAAAGGTACCACGGTGTACTAAAATAATTCAGAACTATTACTGCTATTTCTCTGCAAGCAGAGTAATTCTGAATTTTCTCAGAATGCATTTAATTATGATTTTAAGAAGTATTAAAGCAAAGTGTTTTCTTCCTCACCTATAACATACCAGCAAAAACTTAAGTAACATTTGTTCTCTTGTGAAAAAAGGACAGAGTAAAACAAAATTCCAAATCCAGAGGAATCTGAAGGAAAAAAAGCCTGATTCTGAACTTCCAGTTTGGAAAGTACTCTAACTGTTTTGGTTAAAAACTTGATTCAAGGACAAAGATTCAGGAAGTTCACAAAAACAACTGCTGTCTCAACAGCAGTCATGTAAGTGAAAGTGAGATCTTCCTGATAAAATTTGACTGGCACAGGTAAGGAAAGGCATTGTACAGAACACCTTTCAGACTGCTGGCTTTATAGGTTTCACAGTCAGAATACTCCATTTGTGATTTTACAAACTTGTAAGAGTCTTTATCGATAACATAAGCTCTGATCTAATTATTCATTCTGTGTCTTACAAATAAGATTGCATTATAACTCAATAGCAGAAGTATTCTACAGAGTATTGGCTCAAAATGTTGTCAATGAAATGTACTACTTTTTTTAATAAATAAAGTCTCTGAAAGTTTGAGATATTTACCCCATAAGACGCTGCATTATGCAGAGGAATCAAGCCTCCTTTATCCTGTGCATTCACATCTGCTCCATGCTGCAACAGGTATTCTGCAACCTCCAAATTATTGTAACCAGCTGGAATTGCAGAAGGACAGAATCAACAGAATTAAAACACCACCCCAACAGGCTATAGAGAAGTAGTAATTCACTTAAATTACTTGAAAGTAAACTAAAATGTCAATCCCAGTGAAGACAGCGTAATACCTATTAGAAAGGACAGCGTTAACGTATTTAAGAGTATTTGGTTTTAAAACCTGTCAGTAAACAATAAAAGATCCTCTCTGGCTAGAGAGAACAGGAAAATAACTAAATCGTTTGAAAAGCATTGCAAGATTAATATGCGTAAGATACTAATTTTTTGAAAGAAAAACTACTGAATCCTTCAGCTTGAGGCTACACTCTAAACTTGCACAGACACAAAAAGTTCAGCCACAGCAATTAGTAACCAATCAAACTAGTTAATTAGAACACTGACCTGCTAAATGTAGTGGTGTTGAGTGCCGTCCTTGTGTGTCCCGACAGTTGACATTGTCAGGTGAACAGAGCTTTTTTACTCGGGCCAGACAACCCTTCTTTGCAGCATCTAGGAGAGCTGCATCTCCTCTAAGCAGGTCTTGAATATCAGTATCACCATCTTTAACAAGGTCCAGAGGAGTATTTCCATCCCTGTTCTTCTTTGTAGGGTCAGCTCCATGCTGTGCACATCAAAAACAGGTTGGTAAGTATGTCAGTAGAATAAACATGCTGCATCTTAGGCATCTAATGCCTTGTTGAGCAAATATTCTGACACATACTGGAATTCTGCAGAGAGCCCTTCATTTACTGTGTGAGAAAGGACAACACGGGTGCTAACAATATCCCTTTCACTGAAAACATTTAACTACAATAATTTAGAAACCACAAATCAATTTCTCAAAGAAGTCCATTTACATTTGAGAGTGAACAAGAAAGAAAAGTAAGTAACCTCCCTCCAGCATATGTAATACCTGTAACAGGAGTTTGCAAATCTCGTATTTTCCTTTTGCTGCAGCTTCATGCAAGGGAGTGAATTTCCACAAGTCAGCTACATTGACAACTGCACCATGTTTAACCAACAGTTCTGCAACTTCATAGTGACCATATGAGCAGGCATTATGTAAAGGGACAAGTCCTCTGGAAACAATTAAAAGAAGAGAAAAACTCTATTTAAAAAAAAGGTATTTTTTCACCAAGCGATTTAAACTTAAAACACAAAACTTGCCCCCTTCCCCCCAACAGTGTAATATAGTAGGAATACCTATTGTAGTAAAACTTAATCAGTGGGGCACTGAAGAGAAGTAAAAACACAGGACCAGAGAAATTATTGATGCTCTAATCTTAAGTAGTGCAAAATGATTTTGAATATTCTTAGCATCTTCATTCTAACAGAAGTTTCCATGAAAATAGAAAAATGTCTGAAGAAAAACAGGATGCTTATCAGCTAACAATATTCAAAAGCTGAAAGATATGACCAATTACAATTGCCAAGAAAATAAATATTTGAGCATTTACCCCTTATCTTTTGCATGTACATCAGCTCCATGCTGAAGAAGATACTCCACAACGGATACTCTATTATATCCAGCTGCAAAATGAAGTGGTGTAGACTGACGTCCTTCAATATCTCTGCAGTTCACACTCTGGACTGTACACAGCTTCTGTGAATTTCCCCAAACAAAACATATGTCACTACATATAGTGTTGACACTTCTAATTTAGTCGTAGAATGTTGTTATACACATCTATTTTTGCATAACTGTTTTAAATTTAAAAAAATTATTTTAACAGATTGTATCCTAAGAAAAAACTCCACCTGCTCCCAAATCCACACCTGTGACTTATTTATGCTTCTTATTTAAGGCAAACATCTGGAGTATTTTGTAATCTGTAATAATTGTGCAATACAAAGGTTTTAGGACAGATCACAACTCTAAAGCAGTCCGTGAAGGGCTGTTTGATTGCTTACTTTGAGAAATTATACACTGACACGTAATTCTGTGCTAGTTTGGCTAGGGTGGAGTTAATTTTCCTCACAGTGGCTGGTATGGGGCTGTGGTTTGGATTTGTGCTGCAGACAGGGCTGACAATACAGAGATGCTGCTGTCATTGCTGAGCAGGGCTTACACAGAGCCAAGGCCTTTTCGTGCTGCCATGAGGGCGAGGAGTCTGGGGGTGCACGGGGGGCTGGGGGGAGACACAGCTGGGACAGGTGAGCCCAACTGACCAAAGGGATATTCCAGACCAGAGGGCATCCTGCTCAGAACATAAAGTGGGGGAACACGGAGGAAGGGAGGAACATTTGTAGCGATGGAGTTTGTCTTCCCAAGTCACCGTTATGTGAGATGGGGCCCTGCTCTTCTGGGGACGGCTGAACACCTGCCTGCCCAGGGGAAGTAGCGAATTAATTCCTGTTCTGCTTTGCTTGCACGTGTGGCTTCTGCTTTCTCTATTAAAAAGTGTTTATCTCAACCCACAAGTTTTACAGCTTTTACCCTTCTGATTCTCTCCTGATCCTGCTGGGGGGAAAGTGAGCAAGCAGCTGTGTGGGGCTTGGTTGCTGGCTGGGCTTAAACCATGACAAATTCCCTCTTATTTTTAAGGAGAAGTTTAAGCTTACTTTTACAGTATCCACATCTCCAGCCTTTGCAGCCTCCAGCAACTGTCGATCTGCATCAGAATTACCTAATGGGATACCTTCTGCAAAACAAATGAGATTTCATGACAGGTAAGTCAGTTGAAGACATTTGCTAAGACAGGAAACAACTTGAACTTTTTAAAGGGAAATCCTTGAAATAAAGTTAACCAATTACCAACAAGTTTTGTCTCTGCTTACTATCTACAACTATAGCTGCCAGAACTAAAAGTGTTTGTGAAGTTGACTTCAGCAATATGCTTCCTGTATGTTTTGGAATATTGTGGAACCAACAAAGCACTCTTATTTCAGTTTCAGAATTAGACTATATCAAGTTTATGTATGTATTATAATGTCCAAACCTTACTCTTGAAAACCCATGTACATTGTTGCCTCCACTCACAAATGCAAAGCAGACATTTTTTGTTTTAGAAACTCATTTTCTACTTTCAAGGCTCCCCCCACTCTATGTCAGGATTTTAATAAAATTATTCCAGGTGGCTATACCCCCAAATCTTCATCTCAGATGATCTAGGCAGTAAATCATAGTGTTAATTAGGGAGTAAAACACCACTTAGTACTGTCTTTGTAAAACTTTTTTTTTTGTGTTGACTAGTCGTCACTATTATTTGACAGCACTTGGAACGGCAAGTAAAGCGAAGCACCACAGTGGATCTTGAATAACTCAGTGTACCTTGTAGTAGCTGCTGCACACTTTCAGTCCCCATTTGTAAGGCTGTAAAGCCCTGCAGAGACACGATGGAAGGATCACACCCAGAACTCAGCAGCAACCTGCACGTCTGAAGATGACCACAATGTGCTGCTCTATGAAGAGAGGTCTGGCCAAGATTATCTAATGCATTAACCTAAAAATAACACAGACAAGAAATACCACCATCAAGTTACTATTAAAGATGTTTTCAATGCTGACTGGGAACATTTCACAAGTAGTACTCTTACTTTAATAAAAAGAACATATTTAGTATATTTCCAAAGGTGATGACATTTCAAACGGTAAAACCAAGATAAAACCAGTTCATGAAGTCATCCGCTTTTAGAGGCATGTGAATAATCCAATGCAGTTTTACCACAAACAGGAATAATCCACTATTTTGCTCCTGGCAGTACAGATCTTCAGTGCTAACATGCAGAACAGCTTTTACCTTGCATTGGCTTACTGTGGTTTTTCATACTGAGAACTTCCTATGTGTTGGCTCAGTCAAAGGGTATTCAACAATTTAAAACTCTGCACCCAAACTTTACTTTTATTCCCTACTGTTCCTCTGGTTTTGGAAACTTCACAGCAGTCAGGCTATAATCAAATTTCCATGAGAGAGATTCAACTCCCAATCTTGGAGGGTTCAAGCACTACAGAGTGTCTCTGCTTTCCACGTTTTCTTTTTCTGGAAGTTTGAGCTAATCATTGTGTTAAGACTTAACATTTTGCCTTCACTTTCGTTTTTACTGCATACAACATCATGTAAAGTCTACCTGTCACACAGTTCAGTTTAGCTTCTTGTTGTTCATGTGCACCTCCCACTTTTTTTCCTTATGTATTTCATTATTCCTGCTGGACAATGAAGCACTGAATAAGACACTTTGAAAGTTTTCCGTTCACAGAGAGAACTACATCTGCACTTCTTAAAAACAGAACCAAACCAATGATGACTCTAGAATGTATAGGGCTGTATGCATGGATTGATGGCCTGTAGCTGAACTCTATAAATCTAGAACCTTCCAAAACGAATTATTTTACAAAAGCCTGTCTACTCAGCTGTCCATTGTCTCATTCTCATGAATGTCAACAAAAGTATAATACTCATACCTTAGCTTCATGTTTCACAACTACTTCAACAACATCATTATGAGCCTTTTCTGATGCCACATGCAGAGGAGTCAAGAAGCTTTAAAAAAAAAAAGGAACAATTCAAAATGTATTTCGCAAAATCTTCTAAACAAACACTTAGGAGTATTAATTTGTAACCACTCACTCTTTTGTTTTTTCATTGATATTGGCTCCTTTCCTCAGCAGCAATTCACATACTTGTTTCCTCTTAGGATATGGAGATGCAGCGGCACAGTGCTGTGAACATTAAAAAGTCTACAATTAACAACTAGCTAGCAATATCCAGGTTTTACTACTTGCTTGCTGATCAGCTGGCAGTTAAGAGCTGGTGGCGTACAAAGACAACAGAAAAAAGAACCCAAAACACATAAAAGCATATTAATTTGGAAGATTCCACGTGGGCTTTTGGATTTACTCTGGTATTTTCAAGAACTGCCCTTCTAATAACTGCAGGAAACCATCAAAACAAAGCTAACACACATAGCTTGCTGTTGCTTAAAATGAGACTATTCTACAAAACTCAGACATTTAGACAATCTAAACAAGCCATATATGTTAGTCTTAACATTAACTTAAAGAACAAAGTATTAATCAGTGTTACTTGCTTAACTAGACACTAGATATTCCAGGTTGGTCTGAGTTACACCATTTGACACTGCCATTTTTATTGCTAAGCTATTACCTAGCATGCTTAGGTTAGCCACGATATATGCAAAATCATTAATAAATCCTGAGATATTACCAATGCTGTCTCATGTGTCTGAGGATGCTTGAAGTTCACTGTTTCCAAAGAAAGATGTTTCTTTATACGAGCTACATCTGATTCTCTTGCAGCCTGTAGCAGTGAGTGACCTTTGAATTCATCTTTAAAAACAAACAAATACACAGCAGAGGGTTACACTCCTTGGCTCAAGCAGGATCAAGAGAATTGCTTCTTTCAGTTAGAAAAAAATATTCATTTTACTCAGCAGACCATGGAGCATACATTTCCAAGTCTGACTCAAGCTTTTGCATCGCTTGACAGAACTTGTTAGTTAAGACAAAACACTACACAAATTTTGCTTTGTTTCTAAACCAAGGCCAGACATGTCCAAACTGGCTGCACAAGATCTATTTCACTCACCACTTTGTAGGTTTTACTGTTCACATATGTACCAATTCAAGCATATAAAAATCTCTACTTCTGACCTAATTTTGGAAAACCATTTCTAGATGCTAGCATGAAGCCTAGTGTAGTATATACAGACACTTTTTGTAAATATCACAGAAAGTTATTGTTTGACCACTCAAGGACAGAATCTGAGGTCACTCTTTTCAACTCTTTAAGTCTGCTGGACAAAAATCGATGCCCTTCATCGATTTCTTTGAACTTTCAGTGATTGTGGCACACTCAAATGTATTTAGCATTCTAAACAGTTATTTTTTCTTTTCTTCCAACAAAAAATTGTGGAATAAAAATTACTATTTCAACAATCTTGATGTGATAACAGGAACAAGTATGGGAAATGAAAGCTTACTGGCAAGGTCATGAGGGAAAGCATGTAATTGGGGAAAAGCTGCAAAACCCATCACAACCACCTGATTACGAAACTGACTGTAAAATTATTTTAAATGCCTACATTCAGAAAATCTAGCAATTTCAAATTATAAACAGTGAAATATACTGCACAATATTGCACAATTACTTTTAAAGTGTAAGTATTTTCCAAATCTGGCTTCTGGCAGGTGACTGTCTAGGGAACCTAATTACACATTACAAGCTGTAACTGTAGAACTGATCCCACTGTATACTCACATGCTAATCGTTCTTTTAATTGGGGTGTTGGAGCCAAATCAATGGTGCTTTTGTTGTGACAGTTCAACAGTGTTGGGTCAGCACCATAACTTAACAATAGGGAACATACTTCCACCCTGTTCTTAGAAGCTGCTTCATGCAGAGGGGTGAATTGCCACAGATCCATTGCATTCACACATGCTCCATGCTTGAAAGGGAAAGGGGTAAAAAAAGATGCAATCAAAACCAGAACGTTAGAAAAAGACTATGTTATTAGTTTTAATACAGTAGACTGTTAAAATAAAAAACAATGCTTATATGCAAACTGTTTCCAAGACACTCATTTTCCATCTAATACAACATTTCAGCACACTGTAGTTTTTAATCCTCTGATGCCCTACAGGTACGTTCAAAGAAGCCAAAGGCTGGCTAGTCTTTTCAAGCTTTTTTCAGAAAGGAAAGGAACTCTGCTACAGGTCAAATCAGAGAAAGAGAAATATTCACATTCTCCAAATCACCTGTGAAGAAGCTCCGGTTCTTTGCAGCTCTAGAAAATGTCTAGAGTGACCAGCTGCACTAAGATAAATACATGTTCTGTGAATAACCCCCAAGATCTGAGTGCCACAGTATCTAAAACAAGATGGGCACTCGAAGTTAACTTTAATTCAAAACACTTAAATACAAGATTCTACAAGTAACGCTCCTG
The DNA here is from genome assembly GCA_013398955.1 of Callaeas wilsoni. NCBI lineage: Eukaryota > Metazoa > Chordata > Aves > Passeriformes > Callaeidae > Callaeas > Callaeas wilsoni. The sequence continues at coordinate 10,557 of VWPU01024797.1, read as the reverse complement.
GATGAGTAATGTATGTGTAATTCTTCTCCAGTAACATTCTGACTGCACATCAAGTTCAGTCTGTAAGCAAGTACATGCTCTTTCCCATTGCTTCTCTTAAAGCTGTATGGCTTTGCAAAAAGTAATTCAGAATTCTCTGGAGGAGAAATTCAGTCAGGAATACAACTCTAGATTCAGTTAAGACACACAGTAGTGTATAGGCAAAAGTTCATTTGTGAAGTTGTGTCTAGTACCATCATTGTAAAAATTCACTTTACAACTGGCCCCTGAAGTAAAAAAAAACATGACTATTTATGCTTACTACAACATAAGCTTATTTCAATAGGTTTTTTTTTACCTAACTTTTTGCTAAACAAATAGAAAGATACATGGAATTAGTGGGGAGCTGAAACATACAGAACAGAACAACAGCTATATCCTGAGCAGCCAAATGCCTGGAGTTAGATAACAGAACACTCTCAGTTGTTACAATGATCTTGATTTGCTGTGGCAGCTGAGAATAGGCACAGCTCAAAACTCCCTTGGTGGAAAACACATATTATGTGCAGCCCACATCTTCAAGCCACTAGTTTAATGTGCATCATACTTATCTTCAAGATTAACAATCTAGATAAATCACTTCGGTTCCAAGAGTTCACTTATGTTAGGAAAATTGACAGGTTTCTCTCTCTTTGGGGTGACGGCTACAATTCAGTGCCAGAACTGATGCTGTAAAGTAATTTCCTCAAAAGATTGATTGCTCTTTAATTTAAAAACATTTACTATCTTTACCAGTATTCTTTTTAAACACCTCCTATTGCTTTGTCTTCTAAAATATACTTCTACTTTCAAATTCAAAGTATCACTCAGCTTGTAGGGGTTTTTTTGGTGCTTTTTTTTTTGGGGGGTGAGTGTAGAAAGATTGAGATAAGCAGTACTTACTTGGTGGTACGAAAATATTCAACTTTGGAGCAGAGAGAGTTAAAAACAGAAAGCACATTTATAAAGAAAAAGCTTCCTTGCAAGCAGAAGATTCTGTAGCTCCAGCTTAATAATCACTAACATGTAGAGCAAAAGCAATTTATCATTCTTTAAGTTTTGTAAATCTAAGTACAAAATAAAAAAAAATATGCAACTTATATTAGTCTATTATAAACTGTTCTTATTTAATAATATGCAATTTCATCTCTTCAATGACCAACCTTTACTAGAAGCTCTGTTACTTCGTAATGACCATAGGAACAGGCATTGTGAAGTGGCACCAGATCTCTACAGAGAAGAAAAAGGAGAAGGATGATTATTTTAGTACACCTATTTTAATTTCAAATGCATCTTACACATTTCATCTTTGCTTTATGTTGCTATGCTTTACATTGAACATTTTACAAAAATACTACAACAAATGTTCAAACAAAACTATGGGGAAATAAGAAGCTGAAGAAGAAACCAGAAAATCCCATCAGCATTTATCAGAACAGTAAACATCTAAAATAATCAGAACATGAGAAGTGAATTGCACTGTCTCGCTGCAGATGAAATGGTTCCACTCAGACTTGGAACCCTAAGGAGGAAGAACTATCTGCAGGGGATGTTCAGGAGCGACCCTAATTACATCCTTTTTCACAAGAACAATGTTGTAATATCTTCTCCTGTGAAAACTAATAAAGTTGCATTTTTGTCATAACAGAAAGGTTAAAAGTGACATAACAGTCTCAAGTTGGAAATTCATTGTTAAAACAGTACTACTGCTTTTCATCTCAATTTTTAACAAATTCTGTTTATTCTGAACACAGGGAAAAAGGAACCTACCCTTTATCCTTAGCATGTACGTCAGCTCCATGCTGCAGTAAGAGTTGTACTATTTTTACACGGTTATACCCAGCTGCTAAATGTAATGGAGTAGACTGAAACAACAGAATGTAGAATAAATCAGTAACACAAAATCAAGGTTGATTTTCTATTTCTTTTTTCACAACTTGTTCACAGTACTAAATACTGAAGTCCTTCAAGACTTAAAAGTTTAAAAAAATTCCCAGAGTGCTTGAATCAAGACATTTGATAACTATGCTCATTGTTCACTGACTACTCTTGAAGTCAACATAAATACAAACCCCAAATTTACTCCATCACTAATACAAAGGCCATTTTTGGTTTTTTTTAGCCTACCATAGCTATAAATACTTTGCTGGCACAAACTACGTCCTTGTGAAAGGGGAAGTAGGAAGGTCATTAGCAACAACAACTGTTAAACTATGAAGAAGTCTCTCTGCCAATCAGGGAAATAAGTTTAGAAATTATCAAGAGGGATTGCTACCCACATTTGTGAGTGCAGTAAGGGAGCAGGGTGAGGGGGAAATTTCACCTCTTCTAAAACTCTCACCCTCCACAGAGCAGACAGATAACTGCTCTACAATCTTTTCTAGCAAATGCATTCAAGCATCAGCAGCATTAGGGGCAGAGCTATACATTAGTGAGGAGAAACCTTCTCCTCTTCATTTTACAAACCCAGTCAAAGAACCAGATTTCTACAGTTCCTAGAGGATGAGCTTCATAACCAGATGAGAAAACAGAGATGCATCAGTAAGATACTGGAGATCCCAGTACCTTACCACAAAGCCTCAAAAAGGGGAAGTAACTAGGTCAAAACTTGGGTGAATGAGTACAAATACTTAAGGAGAACAAGCAGGCCAAAAAGTGAAACTCAATAACCTGAACCTTCCCTAGGCTAAGGGCTGAACTCAGAAGACTCAGGATTTTTCAGAATGGAGATTCTGAACATTTTTATGTATTTCTTTACCATTACCTACAGCAATGAACAGCTTGCTCCTGAAACAGGAGCAGTAACTTGCCTAAGGGTGCATGTCAAATAAAGAGCCTGTGTGTTTCTCCCTGATAGGGACAAGAATCTGTGAAAAGGCCTCACTTCTTTATCACTGCAGATATGAAGGTCAAGCAGAAGTTTCAATTGAAAAGGCGTTTGTTTATTGCTCCTATATAGAATTACTTGCACAGTCCTTTCAAGATTAAAAAACAAACAAACAAAAAAATCAGCTGGCTGCTAGAGAGGTGGAATCTTATTTTCCCACATGCAGTGAAGAATATAGATTTTCTGTTAAATATTTTTAAAATCTGGTCAAACAATAACTGGATCATGTAAGAGATAACTCATTTTAAATCAGGTTTTAAACAAAAATACCTTTCTGCCATCACTTGCATGACAGTTAACATTTAATGGTGTAAGAAGAGACATCATCTTTTCCTCATTTCCACTCCTGAAAAACAAGATATGAAATGAGCAGAAATATTCTTATCCCAGTTTTCAGTAGCTTATTCTGGTTTTGTATTTTTCACTGCTATAATGGTTCAACAGATCTGAAGCAACACATTCCCCTCTGTATTGCCAGCATTAAAGGGAAAATAAAAATGCATTTATGCAACTACTTTTGTAGCTTCATTCACAGAAAACAGCCAAAGCTTAGCATCTAGATGGAATGCAAGCTCCAAAGACTATATATCTATATATTAATTACACACAATTCTGCAAATATAACTAATTCCCGTTATTTTCCAAACATACATACCTGGCACTTTCTAAGAGTTCATCTTTCTTGTATTCACCTAGAAGACAAAAGGGCTTTCTTTAGCTGTCAAATAAATATCTATATGTGAAGTTCACTACTTCTCTTCTAAAATTTTAGAGAACGTAAGTGCTAGAGGTACTTAAAAGTTCTCTTTTCAGTTGTTGAAGGGAGCTTTTCAAAAAGAGGAAGGGTGAGTTTTTACACAGATAGGACAAAGCGAAATGTGTTTAAACTAAAAGAGGAGATTCAGATTAAATGTTAGGAGGAAATTCTTTACTCTGAGGGTAATGAGGCAGTGGAACAGGCTGCCCAGAGAAGTTGTGGATGCCTCGCCCCTGGATGTGTTTAAGGCCATGTTGGATGGGGTCTGGGCAACCTGGTCTAGTGAATGTTCCTGCCCATGACAGGGGGTTGGAACTACACGATCTTTAAGGTCCCTTCCAACCTAAGCCACTTTATGATTCTAAAAATTTGACAGTTCATTATTGAACTAGCACATTAAACTACTCAAAACACGTGCCATGACTGAGATGATGAAAGCCATAAGGGAATTTCTATTTAGAATTATAAACCAGAGACAAGTTAAAAGTAGTATCAAAAAGACAAGCCCTAAACTACTGTGTTACATCAGATCAGCTGTTACTAGCTATGAAGTAATCTAAAGATTATCACTTACCAGTCAGCACTGCTTTTGCAGATGGGTCTGCTAAATCCAAAGCTGTTCTTCCATCTGTGTTCCGGATGGTTGGTTCAGCACCATGCTGCAACAGTACTACAAAAATGCCAAAGTTTTCCATGAGAAAACAATTCTACAAGACAAGGTTTATGAGACATATCATTACTGTAATCTGCAAGCAACATAAGAAACATTGTAACTTCCTTTTCCAAATTTTTAATGTTAGAATTCTGCAATGTCCTCTGTGACCAGTGTATCTGGTGAAACGTTTAGACACATTTTAAGAGAAAAAAGCAGAGCAGAAAGAGAACCACAGACTGACAAGAGAGAAGCTCAGTTGAAAGCTTGTGACTGACTGACCACAAAAACTCGGCAGCTATTTTCCATCAGCTCCAGAGCATGCTGCCCCAAATACTCAAGTGACTATGTCCTAACCTGCAGACAGCAGTGGTAGGCTGTGCATGTTGCACTCATATTCAGGCCAAACAGGCAATGTTATCTGTACAGCTCTCTAGAGCTCTACAGCTCTCTTAAATGGCAGCAAACCACACAATCAAGAAATGTTTCTTGACTACGTTTCTAACTTTCTACCTCTTTCTTAAAGAGCTCCTCTTAAGTGTAGGTAAAACAGGTAGTCAATATAATTGAAGTTTTCCCATCCTTAACTCATTTAACACAACTGCTACACATAAGACAGGATGAATTCATTATTAAGATCACTTTTCTTCTTTCCACTGCACTGTGATCAGCAGCAGAAGGCAGCATAAGAGTCTAGGCTGAAATAGAAGAGAATTTAGCTCCATCATGTCCACTCTAAAGCACTTTCCCCATGTTGTCAACATGAACCTTTATACGTAGACAATTATAAAAAATGGATCCAAAAACTTGTATCTTTTAACAGTGACATATGAATTGAAGTTTATGAAAGATGTTTACTTTTAACCCTTGTATCAGCCATAGCTCCATAGAGTGAAAATGGTCTTTAAAGGGTTCTTGATTTTTCACAGTGAAAACAAGTGAGTCAGTCACAGGAAGAGTGGGAGAAAATTACCAATGCAGACATCTGTCTTCCCCTTAATGGCAGCTTCATGAAGGGGAGTGTAATTCCAATTATCTCGAGCATTAGGATCTGCACCGTGCCGTAAGAGCAGATTGACAACTTCAGCATGGCCAAAGGAGCAAGCATTGTGAAGAGGAATAAGGCCTCCATCATCTCGTGCGTGGACATTGGCACCACTTTGAAGTAAATATTCAACTACATCCTTCCGACCAAAACCTGGAAGAGGAAAAGGGAGAAAAGGCTTCAGGGTGGGGTAAAAGAAATTCCTGTCCCACATGTGCAGATTAAACCAACAAACTTGAGTAACAGTAACCACTCCTAAAGACAATCACAAGTGGCATGGATTACTAAAGAAGCATTTGCACACTAAGGATGTTTTTGAAACTCTTAAAAATTAGATTAAACTCAGTAGAAAAATAATATTCAAGATTACTGAAACAATGAGTATCTTGATAGGGCTCCCTCAAATTTCAGATGTATCTTGCATACTTACATAATGGCAAATGAACTAGGACATCAAACTGTATCTGTATTTGCTCTGTTATCTCCACATGAGGCCAGAATGCTTTAGGATTTCTGCTTGTAGACATTATACCCATCTGGTTATGTTCCAGAGGCCACCTCAAAGGTTCCATGAATGTCTCTGCAGGTCTCAGCAATTACTAGGGCAGGTAAGAGCCGTATTTTGGTATGTATCAGTCTTCTGCCAAGTACCTCCTGAGAAAACTTGTGTCCAGGACTTGGCCTTCCTTGCTTTAAATATCTGAGTTGCACACTCCTTTCCTGAACAGATCAACATCCGGATGAAGTCTCGAGCTTGCCCCTCAGAGGGAATAACCCTACAGTTGCCGACACCATTGGTATCCAGATTGCAGCAAATTTAAACTTTATTACAGATGACCCATGGAATGCCCATGGTAGGTTTAAGTTCCTGCAATCATAATGTAGAAATTATGTATATTCCTGATAATAACAGAGCGTTTCTGTGACAAAGTCACCAAAGCATACAAGAAGTGTCAGCATTTCAGTTATAACTGAACTTTCAGTTTTAGCTTAGTTGTGACTGAACCTTTTCATAGCATGTTCTTCACTAAACCTGACTTCAGTAAATTCTTCTGGAGCAAGAAGCACTTTTACCACCCGGAGCTCCCAAAAAATCCACTGCCATTATTAAGTGATTTCTGGATCCCACTTGCTAAGAGAAGATCTTGTAGACAAGCTGCATATGCCAGAGAGAGAGGCCAGGACAAGTTTTCAGAAATACTTTAGCTAAATTCTAACTTTACTCTTCTTCCCTCAAAAGTCTGGTAAGGAACCACGTTCACCACAGATTCATCACTGTTGTAACAATCATTTTATCTCAAACGTTTGAATCACAGAATGAACCTCAAGGTGTTTTCCAGTAACAGTCATAAGGCTATACTGGTGATGTGCTTCTTCAAAATACAATACTGATGATGCATTTCTTCAAAATACAATACTGACGATACAAATCTTAGCTCACTAGCACCTTGCCTATGACAGAACCACAGACCCTACAGTAAGTTCACTTTTGAGTCTCAACATGACACTTACCCACCTTGCCTGTCCTAACAGAGAACAGGAGCTCAGCACACTTGGGATGACAACTGGATCAGACACATGGTCCATGCAAAACCAATTTATCTGCATAGGCACAGTAAGCCATATTCACTGCACATGCATGCATATTTCTGCTGCCAAAAAAAAAAATTAGTAGCTATACCCACGCAGCCTTATTGTCTATATTACATTATATGCATCATGTTTCTCATTCTTAAATACGTTCAGCTATTCTAAGTATCATAAATACTGATATTTTCTTAAATGTGTCCTGATACCTTTCTTGCTTCTTCAAGCTTTCAAAAAATTGTGTTTCTCGTTTGAATGTATACTCAAAACATACTAAATTATTTTGAGAAACTACTCAAAAGAGACCTTCACAAGTGCCAGAGTCCTGCAAATACGTAATCAAAACCGTTATTTGATGATAGACTGCTTGGTATTTTCTTCCTTGAGTACCAAAAATTGTTCTCCAGGACTGCTGCAATTATGTTAGAAAACTCTCTGATCAAATTCTTTGTCCAGAAGTTACATATATGGTAGCTAAAAGGCATTCCTATCCCTCAAAGTATTGATGTAAAGCCATGTTTTTGCAGGTAAAATTCCTCAGCAGGAATCAAGAGAATTGAAAATCAGCTGCAGTAAAGCTTATTACAGGCATAGAGAATTCCCTCAGATCCCTCTATTTAATACAGAGGTTCAATCAGATACCATTCATGAGCAATCCACAGCTTCTGAGTAAAGCCTGCATCCATTCAGAAAGCACCTTAAGTTCAGCAACACCCCTCAATTACCTGTAGCTGCTTTAATGCTGATTAAATTAACTCATTTGTATCACACCAATTTTTGTAACTGCTCTCCAGCACTGAGTGCACAGCAGAGATTCCTTACTTCCTTGGGGAAGTATCTGTACAACAGGGCACCATATATGGAAGGGGAATTATTTTTCCATTACTTTCTAAAGGATGCATGAGTACAGAGGAAGTGGCCAAACTGCACAATGGTCTCTGCCTCTGCTGTTTTCCCTGAGAGTGGAAAGCAGGGGCAGCCTTTGCTACCACAGGGAAGGCAGTCACTGCCTACCTTAACAGTTCCTCTTTGCCATTAGCTGGCTGCAGTAAAAACCCTTTCAACACTTTAAAAAACCTCAACATTGTAATTTTTCAGGGGTGAGGGTTTTCTTCGGCTCTTGACCTTTTATCAAAAGACCACCTAGACGGGATTGCAGCTTACAGCTGTGCAAGGTAATGGTCTTATTATCGTGAACTCTTTGTTTTCTATTGCAAAGAAGAAGGGCTGGCTACTCAGGACCTCGAGCTGACACTCTTCTACCACCTCTGACAGCCAAGCAGCTCACTGCACTTGTTCCCTGAAAAGTTACACATTTTTAGCTGACAACTCCCAATTATTAATCATACTAGAAATGTACAACTGTGTATAATTAAAAAAGGTATTTATTTACAGTCATTGTGTGTCATAACTGACATTCAGCTACTTTTGATGGGGTAAAAAGCTAACAGACAGAATTTAGCTCAAATTCTTCTCCCCTACCCTAGGTGTTCATATTTTTGATGAATTTTAGATTGCAGGAAGGGCATTTTAGTACTTGCCAAGTCCTTAACACCTTGTGATACTTTGAACGTCGAAGACACGCTTTGATGAAAAAAACTCACTTGAGGAAGTATGTGCAGCTTATGATGGAAGAGGATGGAGCCTCTTTTACTGTCAAGGGTGGTGGGCCCTTGACTAAAGCTTCAGGATAACTTAACTATCACATACACAGTTGTGTTCTACAAAATCCAAGGAGCAACCTCCAGCAAAACTTCAGTACATATTACTTCTGATAATGACACATTCCTAGGGAGAGCTTGAAATATTTTTTTAAATATCTTTTACTTCAAAATCCACCTGTATAAACTGACACATGGAAAAAGAGGAATTTGGTTTATTTTTAAAAAAAATTTGTTAGGTAAGATCTGGGCAAAGACTTAAAATATAGAAGCCAAGTTCAGACCCAGCATGCCACTAAAAAAGGAAAAAAGGGCAATACAAAACATGGCATATTTCAGCTCCAACTCTTCCATAAAAGAAGTCTTGAAACTGAATGAAACTAGTCAGAGAAGTTTTGTAATGTATTTTCTAAGAACACCCAGACAACTCGGATAAACAAAGCAGCAATACAACAGATTTTTGCTTTTACTTCCTGGAATGTGACTCCTTTAGAGGCAAAGACAAAAGAAGTCAGTATTACTCCAACTGTGAATAACAGGGGAAAGGCGAAACCAAACAAAACCAGTCAGGCCCAAGTCCAAGAGCTGCTTATGTCCACCCTTCCACAGGTGAGTCTACTGCAGGTGGGCTGACGACTGCAGAGTTTGACCTGAGGTGGTAAAGAGAGTTCCATGGAGAAATCACACAAGTGTTTTCTATCACATGATAACCAAAAGCTCTCAGCATCTCCTACAGGCCGGTGAGGGGAGCGATTCATTTCTCCGTACCAAGTCTGAAGAAGACTCGGGTATGACAACAGTGTCTCCAATTCACACACCAACCTGTTTAACGTTAGAAATCTAACAACTACATGATCTCATGGCTATGCATTTTTAAAAGAAAAATCCTTCTACAGATCAGGAGTTCTTTAAAGTCAAGACAGATCACTCCTGTTCAGAGAGATAAATTAGATCATTATATTGAATGAGAAACATCTTGGGCAAAAAAACCCCCAAACTAACAAAAGGCAAATAAATAAAAACAACCTCTCACTTCTCCAAAATGCTCTAAAACATACACAGTTGTTTAGAAGCTCAGTGGACAGGCAGGATTGCTGCATGCAAAAAAATAGCTACAAAAATTGTTTTCCTCTGACAGGATATTTTAAGTTGTTTCCTGGGCTCTCTTGTCGGTCAAGCTTCTTGAATTTATGGACTACTGCTGTCCTGAGGAGGACTTCAAGAACTTAGACCTCTTAAGTCGGAGTCAAGATCTCTTAACATGAGGAAAGGACACCTGAAGTAGAAACCTTTTCCAAGACAATCTAATGAAGAAACAAACATCTTCGTTACTATCCATATTGTTCAGCTGAAAAGAAGCTGCTGTCTTCTGCAGCCTGTCAGCCTTGGGGTCCTACATCTAAGGCTGTAATTAAACCAAAACAACCAACATGAAAACAACAGTCAGGGTCAGGCCTTTGTCTGAAAAGGTGGGATACAATCTTCTGGCCTGTTGCCAGTGAAAGCAGTTGTCATGTTACGTCAGTTGTTTGCTTACTTACGTCCTGAATTAACAAAGTCCATTTGTTAACGATAAGAATGCAAAAAGCTTAGAAAAGGTGTTATCTGACAAGCACCTTCATGAATTCAACTCTAGAAATGCACAGGCCTGCTGAAATCCATGAGAACTGTACGTGCGACATGTGTCCCTGTCAGAGCTCACGTGTCACAACACGAACAGTATAAACCCCTCCTCAGATGTGTCCTCAAAGCCAGATGAGGTTTGTTTTTAAAAAAAGGTGAAAAAAAAAAAGAAAAAGGAAATAAGCTAGCAGACGCAGCTGTACCGCTCGGCGACCCCCACGGCGTGGGTGACACCGACTCGGTCCCGGGGCCGGACCGGGCCGCGGGGCGGGGGCGATGCTCGGGGCCGGCGGAGCGCTCGGACCCCCGCGCTGCGCCCGGCCCGAG
>VWPU01024789.1:0-17785 GCA_013398955.1 Callaeas wilsoni | reverse complement strand
CGCCTGCGCCGCGGGGCCGGGGCCGTGCGAGGGCACCGGGAGCGGCGCGACCGCGGGGCCGGGAGCGCCGGCACCGGAGGGTGAAGTCTAGAGGGCGCCGAGAAGTGTGAGGAGTCATGAAGTGCGAGAACAGATGGTATTCATTTCTGGGAGACAGGAAATGTGAGAGGGGATGTGAAAGGAATGAAATACAGGAAAAGGGAAGTACTGGCAAAAGTGTGTCATGCACAGGGTGGGAGGGCACCGTGCTCCTGGAATTGCAAAATCATAACCTCTCGTTTTTTTGGTTTTTTGGTTTGTTTGTTGTTTTTTTTTTTTTTTAATAAACAGAACTAAAGGGAAACATAGCTGTTTTTTAAGGAAGTCATCTGTGTCCCTGGATATTGTAAGGTTTAGGTGAGGGGTAGATTTTAGAAGCCGCTAATGATACTTGATCTCCCTCCACTGCCACTCAACTGGTCACCTCTGTTTAAAAGTTCTGTCCAGATCCCTTCCCAGAAATACATGTAAATGAAAGCAACGGAGAGCTTAGATGGCTTCTGTAGCTGGACACACTTACATGCATAGAAGACTTAGACCCCTTGTGACAACGAGTGGTTTTTTGTTGTATAAGCCATGTCAAAGGGCAAGTGCCAGCTAGAGAAAATGCCTTACCCAGGATCATTTAAGAAGAGGGAAGCAGAAGCAGAAATCAAATACCAGTCCCTGGGAATCAGTCCCATGGGCCAGGCCAGCTTTCCCAGGCAGATGAGATAGAGGCAAGGTGGTTGCTCGGCTGAACTGCTGCCTCCTCAAATAGAAGGTGAGCAGTGGAGAAGTAGGCTGGCACATAACCTTCCTACACTCTTAAAGAGCAAAAAATAAAATTATAAAAGAAATAGGACACTAAAACTTTTCCATCTAGAGAGAGGGTCGTGCAAAGGCAAAGAAGTTAAAGAAGCTGGCTGTTATCATCTGATCAAACAGGCTGAGTTCAGGTCAGGGAGCTGGGCTAGAGCCTGGCATGGGCTTTCACAGAGGTGAATGACAGGGGCTGCTATCACTGGTGACAAGGTCACAGACTAGTAATTTATTAACCATTTCTATTACTTGGTTTATTCACCATTATGCAAGAAATTGCAGAATTGTAACATACATTGCATGCTGCAGCTTATTTGTTGTCTTTTAAAGCAAATGGTGACTTTCTCCATTGTGCTGAGGGGGTTTTGCCAAGACTACGAGCTTGCACGTATCAGTGTAGAAATACATAGACTGAGTTAAATCAGGGGTCCGTCTTGCCCTGTCCTCTGTGTCTCGCAGAAGCTGGTGGTGGACATCTAGGTATAAAGTAAGAGTAGGCAGTGATCTGGTCTGGCCTCCCACCAGCAGCCATCTGTAACTTGAGGGTCTTAGGGAAGTCTCATCTTTCTGTTTCAAGTAGTCCTCAATTTATACAACGTCGGGTTGCCTGATAAAATGCTCGTGTCTAAAATACGACTATGAAAGCTAACATTTATGTGGTACTTTTCCTCCAGATAGGCCAGAATAACCAGAAGTCCCTACAGCCCCAAGCAAAGCATCTCTTGGAGAGATCAGCAGTCTGTGCAAGGATGCAGCTGTTGCTCCAGCACAACCTAGAAACTCTGAATGCAGAATAACAAGAAGTTAGGGGCCTTTCTTTCCTGTTATTCCTTGTAATTTATGTAAATATATTCTAGGATCAAAATGCTCTACATTTCCTGAGGAATTATGATGACAAGTTCAACAAAGGCACAACTGTATCCTTTTATCAGCCTTTTCACAGTCTTGATTTTTCCCTTCTCTAGCTAAGCAGTGTTTCAAATTCCCAAGCAAAAGCCAAGGAGAGCCAAGTTAGAGTTTTGTTATTTTCTGAAAACCTGAACTCAGAAAATTTACATCCGGGAAATATTTATCAGATTGTCTCATACACTGCTCATACCTCCCCCACTCAACTATCTCCCTGGTTGCAGCTAAAATTCTGACTATGTTAATTCTTCTGGTCTATTCTGAAAGATTTTATATAAAACTAGTTTTTTCCCCTTTCCTTTTGGAGGTTATTGTACTGTCACTGAGTTTCTTTCCATAAACTCAGGCTTTGGGAATCCTTAAATAGCTAGTCTGCATCCTCACTGTGACTGGAGAGTGTTTGCAAAACAACTGTCATGCCAGACACCCCCACTATCATTTAGACATAATCCATTCTTTATTTGTGTTCTCATAAATTGCTTCATCCAGACCTTAAAGAAAATCTGTTTATTTTCCTCTCTGGCTCTCCTTCTTATGTTTCAACACATTTCATATACACAGTTGACTGCAATGCTGAATGGAAATCTCTGTATTGTATTTATCTTTAGAGATGTGAAGGGCAAGCCCACTCTATACTCTGTTCAGTGCATAATTTGATTCATGCACTCTTTTCTATCACCAGCTTTATTGTCAGGAAGACACAGGCAAAGACAAGCTGAAGGCAGGGTATTCTGGGTAATCCCTGAGGGACTAATGTCTTTGGAGTGCATGGTTGTTAATTTTCTACAGATCTTAATTGTGCCAAAGGATGTTGGGAAATGTCTGGAGGTCAATGCTGGCATGTGGAGAAAATACTCTGTGAATAGACACAATTGAGTTATTGTCTGTGATTTTGGGGACTGAAGAGTCTCTTAAGCTATTTTGGAAAATGCTTCCAGACACCTATCTCTGCCATTAGGTATCTAAAGAGTTTAAAAATAAAAACACAAACAAACAAAAAAAAATCCTCTGGTTTCCATGGGTCTTGGCAAAAATCAGTTCAGTGTGTTTCAGAGTGCTGGAAATTCTGAACGTATCTACTGAACAACACCATTCTGAGTGCACAGTTCCAGGTAGTTCTAGAAGAACACTCTTTGCAGAAGGTGGATGTTCAAATTTGGTCCCTAGAAACTGATATATCTTCAGTGTTGAAGCATGATGTACAGACCAAGGTTGTCCAGCCCTACCCACTCTCTGAACATGTGAACGTGGACAATAGGTTAAGGCTATATTTTTGAAACATAATTTCCTCTCCCTCTCCCTGCCCAGCTGGAAGTGCCAAACACTAATCCATCTTTCTGCCTTCGTCAGTTGTTCAGCACTTTTTAAGTTCAAATTCCCCAGCTGTTTCAGTGGAGTGCTTTAAAAATAGGGCAGAGATAGAAATTCACCTGATCTTTGTAGAAAGAACTTCCTCTGGTAAGCAGAAAGAATGCCTGTAAAGACTAAAAGTATTCACGCTCACGTAGACTGAGCTGGTCAACTTTTTTTCGCTTGGGACACAAAACAGCCATCATTAAAGAACAGGGTCAAGGTTTCACCTACTGACCTAAGTTTGGAAGGCAGCAACAAAATGCACAAGTTCTGGTCTCCTTAGCGAAGCCGACTTTTGTGTGTGCTTTACTTTTTTCTCTCCAGCAGTGTCCCATTGAGAAAGGCTTAAGCAGATGAAAATAAGAAAAAGATTTCCCTTTCTTTTCTGGTAGAGAATTAAGTGCTCTGAGGTCTCCTGCGAGCATACAACCTTCTCCTATGCACCGGGAGTCTCCGCAGCTGAGTACTTCCACGCCTCTGGCTCTGCAGAGCATTCAGTCGAAGGGGAAGGACAGTTTTGCTGATGACATTGAGACGTTCGTTCAGTTCTTCCAGCCTTTTCCTTATCGACTGGACTTCCCTCACAAGATTGTCCACAGCTGCGGAGACAGGGCGGAGGCTACAAAGAGAGTAACATAGAAGAATAACTCAGTTTAGGGAGTGTTTCTGAGCATGCAAAGTAATTCACCCTGACCTTTGTTTCTTGGTGGGTAAGGGCCCTTAATGATGAAAGGGTTGCAAACAACCATTAAAAGAAGCTTCAAAGCTACCCTGCCCCTTCAGTGATGGGAATTCATCTGAGCTGCCCCATCTGAACCCTGGAAACCACAAGCTTCAGGACCAGCGTGAGCAACATGGTCTTTCCACCACCTTATTTTAATTATTATTAATGAACTAGGAGTACACATGGAGGCTAGGCCAGCGATTCCCGTGGAGTACTGTTAGTACTCAACATTTCTAATGAACCAGTCCGTGTCCTTGACAGCAAACTCATAATTCAAAGCCCAGTACAGGATATATGGCTGGACAGTCTCATTTCATCTTCCTGGACTAAAGTTAGAACTTTCCAAATACAAGACTTAATATCACCCCTGATACTCTTAGGCACCAATGAATTTCAGCACTGTCAGTGTGAAAGTTGTGATGAATTCTGTGCTAGTAACAACAGCCACCATGCAGCCAGAGAAAAATCCACTTGATGCCGAAGGCCAATGTATAATCTATCAAGTATATCCTCCTGAAACTCTGATTTGTACAGGATGGTACTGTGTGAGCACCTGACTAGTGCCTTTTTTATTCTTCTAGCCTTTCCTCTTCAACTAGTTCAATGCATAACATTTTCAAACATTTTTTTTCTTATTCCTAAAGAGAACTGTGAGTTATGGAAGACAGTCACTTTACTTGCTTTATGAAGAATTCTGATTTAAGTGATATTAGGTTTCTAGTAATTCCCAGTATTCCCTCTTCCTCTCTTTCTTTCACTGCCTTTCCTACTCTCTTTCTGGAAATACGAGATTGAAGTAAATTTTGTGAGTTTGTTCAACAGTTAATATTTCCTGCAAAGAGGAAATATGATGACAAGAACTAGTGAATAGCTTTCTCAGATGTAAGTGTTAAAGATTGAATTAAAAAAAAAATCACAGACCAAATCTGCTTCTTTTCCCTGACTTGTGGCCAAGCCCATGTGTGGATTAATAGAAAAATTCATTTTTTCCAGCCTGTTCTCACAAGTGAGAGCTGCCAAGGGCATTTTCTTTAAGAAGGTTCTTGTAATGGCAATTGAGAATGTTTCACAATAAATAGTTAGCAGAGTATTCAATTTACTAATCAGAGCTAGTAGCACAACAGGTACTGAGACAGTGTTTCCCCCCAGCTGAGAAATACAAAAATTCATCTTTAAGAAGATGAATCCTGCTCAAGGAAGGACACCCAGGAGAGGACTGAATCCCACCTCCAGATGAGAGGAACTACCTGGAGAACTCAGGCAGGAGAGCATTTGGGTTGTTCAGCAGGGTATGCTTCATTTGCCAGAAGATGTCATTTCCCCATTTCTCAAGCGTTTGAGTAATGCTGTTAACACCTTCTATGTTGACCTTGTCAGCTAGGTTAGCAGGATGTCCATGGAAGAGAGGAAAACAAATGTGTCAGCACAAGAAAATACGAGCCAGTGCTCCGAGTTTGATTCCATTCCCCATCACAACTCAGTTGCAATGAAATGCCAAATATTAAACACATGGAGGATCTAAATTAAAAAGCAGATAACTCTCCCTCACAGTGTAATTCTCTGCCTCCAGGTGCCCGCGTTTTCTGCTGTCACTGGATACCCCAGCTGATTGTTTCTAAAACCATTTTTTTCTCCAGAAGTCTCAGCAGCTACCCAGGAATCAAGAAAGGGCAGTCATGAATGAGCACTGTCTATCTCACTCCAAAGACAAAATAAGTGAATCTGCAGCTCTGAGCTACTGAACACCTCCCATGCTGAACCACCACTGTGACCTCCTACCGCCTTCTCTGTAGTTCCATTTCTGATGCTGGTCCAGAAAGTCCTCCTGGGATTTACTGCAGGGCAAAAGGATGAAGAGGAGGAAAAGAGGAAGAGTCACCATGATGGCTGTTGTAGGATCTTGACTTCCCTCTGTCTCTGTGGAGACAAAAATCTTGCTAAGTGCTTTGTTTCTTTTTTCTTCTCTTTTTCCACTTCCTGTCTGTCACCACAACACTAAATTTCTCTTTGGTGATGTTTTTATTTTAAATGCTGTTCAAGTTGCTCAGTCTAGGTTTTACAGAAGCACAGGGACTTTTCTTTTTCACAAGTACAAATTTTACTTCCTTTTCAAGCAGCAGAGTGGTACTGAGATGCTTCATCAGCCAGCAGCAGCTGGGGAAGTAGCTTTGCTTCCTATATGGCCGTGTTGGGATAGCACCTTATAGGTATAATTGCTCTAGCAGTGTCAGGAGGAGCTGCTACAAGGTATGAAAATTGCTGCATCCCTACTTTGTATTTGGGAGAAACAAGGTAAACAACAGGTAAACAATTTATCAAGAGTCTCATACTGGCCAGAATAAAAAGACATTCTTTTTGATCGGATCCACTAAGCACTGGCAGTATCTTAGATGCTGCCCAGTGATGGAGCCTCAAAGGCAACCTCACCCCCTTCGTACTATCTCCACCTCGCTCTGGTGCCATGGGGTCAGTTCCTCCTGACCAAAGCTGCAGAGTTGACAGGACAGGTATATGAACTGATGTGAACACTTACCTAACTCCTTCTTTTCTTTCAAGTTTGCCATCATTCCCAAGCCAAGGAAGTCAACCCTAACCTACAAGCCCTCCTGGGCAAGTACCATCTCTAAACGTAAGAGGATAGATCAGTCTCTCTACAGCTTACTTATGCTAATTTGTTGTTCTGTCCTAATAAATTAGTCCCTCGGTGTTGAATCTGGTATTTTAATTTTTTTTTTTAAAAAATGTCATGAACAGCTGTTCTGCTAGAAATTGGCTGAAAATATCCATTATGCACATATTGCACATAGCAAACATAAAAAATGCATTGCCAAGTTCATGGGGTTTAGTGATGACTTCGGTCATCTGTAGTCACAGTGATGGAGGGACTCATATGAGAAGCAGGCATATCCAGAAAATCGAAATTATTCTCCTGTTCAGGTACATGCATCAAAAGCCTAAGATCTCACTGCAAAATATGAGGACATTACATTTATTTTTTAAAATAATACGACCTTCA
Organism: Callaeas wilsoni; assembly: GCA_013398955.1. NCBI lineage: Eukaryota > Metazoa > Chordata > Aves > Passeriformes > Callaeidae > Callaeas > Callaeas wilsoni. The sequence goes on along the minus strand of VWPU01024789.1, from coordinate 10,946 downwards.
TCTCCTAACCATCTGGGAAGAATTCAGTCACCTCAAAACCTACCAGAAGCTGTAGCAGATAAAGCAGTAAATAAATAATTCCTTTCACTTTGTGCCTTTCTTACATTTGATCACTAGTGCATTTTAATTGCAACTGTATTTATTTTTCCACTATTTAAAGTAGCAGTATGAATATAGCCATACTAATGGAAAATGTCATGATACTTTAAAAATATTACTTTCCATCTGTCAGGATGTAATTTGTATTTAGTATTCTTCATCTAATTGGAGTATTCATTTAAAGGAAAAATAAATTACCTTCTTCCTATCTCACACATGCATACACCTTTTCTTCCCCCTAACTCTGAGCTGCCAAAATAAAGATCTTCAAGAAGGTCTGACAATATCACCAAGGCTCATAACGAAAAGGTCTTCATGGACCTTCTTGAAACCATTTGCATTGACACCATACCTCCTCCACCTCTCAGCTTTTCCAGATAAATGTTCCAGCATTTACAGCTTTTTTTTCCCTCTCTTTCTTTGAATGACTGTACCCTTCACATGCCTTTTTAATCTTCCCTGATGGGAAAGGACTTACCAGACACCAATGTGTCTGATTGCAAATTATTTGAAAATGCTGCCAACGTCAAGGAGACAGTGTGGCTTCCAAGCTAATTGGAAGACTTTCTGAAGAGATTGTCCATTCCTAACTCTTTCCACCTCCCACTTGTTTCACTACCCCACAGCTGGGATACTTTGATCTTTCTGTATCTGTTAAAAGTAGGGTGGTAATAAATTCCACCTACATCTTGTACTGAAAATCTACCTCACTGGAGGTCGAACTTGTTAAAGCATCAGGTGTCCAAATGAATCCCAATACCCACATATTCTGTTTGCAGGGCCCCTCACAGACCAGTTTCTTTGTGGCTTTGCTCCCCGCATTCCTGAGGTTCTACTATAATTTATTATCACAGTAAACATCAGGTTCTCGTACCTCAGACACACAGAAAATGAGCAACCTTCCCTCTCTTAGGTGGAATTGTAGACAGCAAATGGGTATTCACTAACAAAATTCCTAGCTGAAAAAGTCTGCAGGGTCATCTGTAACAGGAACCAGATCCCCAGCTGATTCAAATACGTCTTCTGCTCTTTTACAGAGTTGCACTGGAAGGTACTATCAGGGTAGAACAGGGATGGACAAGCAGGATGTGAGAACTCTCTCACATCCTTGGATGGAAACTCTTTCCTAAATGCAGAGAATAACAATAGCAACATATTAACTTTGTCATTGTTACTATTAATTACAATAATATGCAGTGCTGTCAGAAAATTACATCACATTCTGCCCTTGGAGCAGGGCAGGCTCAGTGATTCACTGGACAGTCCCTTCATCTGCAGGCAATGAATACCAACATATTTGTCTCATTATTACACAATATTTTTTTCATCTTTTAACCTTTTGATTCCTCACTTCAGCATGATAAAAGAGCTCAGCTAGCTTAATACTCTGAGCACAGCCCTGCTGGGATCAGCAGTTGTGCCATCCAAGCCAGAATCCCTAAGCAAAGGAGTACTGCGAGTATTTGAACTCCCATCGCTGTCTCTCTTCCATTAACCCCTTTGGTTTCTTGCTGCTCCATTTCCAGTGCTCATCCCTCCTCACAATGTAGTGGGTAATCGCAACAGAGCACTGAGACTTCCTTGGTATCTGCCCCAGACTTTGACAACTGAGGTCAAGCGTGATCACTGAAGTTCACCACTGCTTGTGGGATGCGCTGCCTGCCAGGATATGGGGGATTTGCCCGGTTTACCTGCTTCTAGTACCAAACACAGCTTCATTTCCGAGAGCCCCCACTCCCCTGAAGCCTGAGGAGAACACACTCATCCTATTGCAGACAGATGAGTTGCTGCTTTACGATGCAGAGCTTGCCTGCCCCTTGTACATTAAGAGGGCTTGAAGCCTTCCCCTGTACTTCTGACTGCTCTAAACACATGCCCTCTCCTGAGTGCATCAGCATCCCAGTGTGTTACCTCAAGCCCGTGCATGCTTCGAGAAGAGGATGTTGCTGATTAGAGTTACCAGCCACTGTAGTGGTACCTAAAATGAGAGATTTTTTTTTTCTGCATTTGAACATTGAACTGCAAGTGAACTAAATCCATGCTTTTCATTTGAGGTCTGTTCTTCTCTCATAACTTTTCCAAGTTCCTTTTGAGCCACTTTCAGACTGAAGCTGAAGAGTAATTCTGGATTTTGGTTTCTTTTGCAGAGAAATAAAATATACTTTTAAGTGAATCAGGGAGTTTGATCTCAAGTAAATCATAAATACATAAAATGTAGCTCTCACTCCAATGACAATGGATACTTAAACATCAACGTATGTTTAAGATTCTCTACTTTGTGAAGGATCTCAATAGATAACAAAGCTATTTTTGTAGACTGTTGGAATTCCTCTATCTTTTTCCCTTCTATCTCTTTTATTTCCATTGCAATATTTTAAGGTTATATTACTTGCATACACCCAACTAAAATGTTCTGATTTATGCATTAGGTTCAAGAAGGTTTAAGTTATATAAACCAAACAGCTTCATATTAGAAAAAAAAACATATTGTAACTGCATACAATTTCTAAGTTAATGCCAGTTCTGTGAGAGCTCCCAGCCTGGGATCCTAAAAAGTCTCCGAGCTCTTAGAGGAGAAAGCTGCCAAGCCTGTGAGCCCAGAACAATCAAAGTATGTGCAAGCTCTGCTTGCAAAGTGGATGGCATTTGTCAGCTCTCCAAGAAAAAAAAAAACAAAAAACAAAAAACCAAGAAACATTAGCATATGCTTGTAGAATTATGTAATGGTGGAAAGATCATGGAAAAGCCAAAAATAATTTTAAAAATTGGATCCTACAATATTAACCCAGACAGAGTGGTATAGCTAGAATATAACCTGTTTCAAAAGTCTTTGTTATAAATCCATTGTAATGGAATATTCTTCAATTTACATGTGTGAGTATAATGCTATATATTGGTACACACACACACACATTTAGTTTGGGGTTGGAATAACAATACGTAGGAATAACAATATCCTGAATTTTTCAAGTTTGGCTACAAATTTGAGTTAAATAGTGCTTTTTCATATAACTAAGAGTTACACTTCTCATTTTCTACCTGGATGTTGTGTGAAAGTGAAGGGCATCTGAATCCCTGAGATAGCCTGACCACCCTGTCAAACAAGGAGATCCGACTGACAGCCCTGATGACAGACAGCTAGGGTGATGCTGTTGCCAGCAGGCAGCCAAACCAGTGATAAAGAAGAAAAAAAAGCCAGCCAGGTGCAAAACACACATCTACTGCAATACATCTGTTGCCATTCATAACATTAGTAAAGTACTGTTGGTTTTGAGGAGGTAATATTCACCTTCTGCCTCTTCTCCAGGTGTGCCTGCTTTTTCAGGACATGTCTTATCTTCAGCTCTCTGTCATTTAGTGCTTAGTCCTTCCTCTTAGGAAGTTTCCTCTCTCTTTAGATAGGCACTCACAGACCTTGCACTCTCCATGTCTGCCTGTCTGACGGTCTGCCTGACTCTAAGGATTTGCTTTCTCTTTCTTTCTCCCTACTCCTCTCACTCTGCACACCCCTGTTCTCCAGAAATGTAGGTAGCAATCCATAAACCTCCACATCCGTGCCAGTCTGCACATATTCCCTCCTCTCCTGCATCTTCCCACAGGTGCCTTTAGAATCCCTCAATGCAACAACCTCTTTCTGAAGTGTGTGGATATGTTTCCTCCAGAAGAAGAAACAAAACATTCCTGGGAAAGAAGGCAGAGAATTGTATACAAGCATTACCTTTGCTCTTGAGGCCAGTTCTTCTGTGATGAAGCTTCCGAATCTCTGTCTCCCTGCTCCTTTCTTCCCCTTACTACCCCCTCTGCATTTCAGCCTGCAACGAGTGACGTGTCCCTCTTCATTTCCCTGCTTTCCACATTTCCACAGTCTTTCCGTGGAGCCTCCTCCAGCTGTACCTCTCTTACCCCTCCCTCCCACTCCTGCAAACTAGCCACCTCTCCCCACACATGGGAGCCTTATGGGAAGGAAAGCCTGGGCGATGGAGCCCTTCTCAAAAACAGCTCTGTCTCCAAGGACACCCGTGTTATCTTTGCCCCCAGTTCTTTTGGGCAGCTCTCAACCACTGGCTCTCTGGCACAGCTGTATGACTTTTCATACTAGTCACAGTTTCCACTATGCAGTGCTTCTCTCTGGCTGCTTGAACCCTCCAGCCATCCAGTCATGAATTTGTTCACTGCGTTCTTCCTGCCTTTTAACTAACACGCCAATTAATTCCCTGCTGATTAGTTCATTCCTGATGCACTCTGCCAAATCTATTTCTAATGGAATAAACAAGGAGGGATGAATCGGCTGCAGTGTTGTTGTTTTTTTCCCTTGACCCCCTCCCCCAGGTCTGCACTTGCCAAATCAAACAGGCTTTGGTCTGGTCAGTACTTAATAAAGAGATTTCCAAACAAATGCAAGGTGTTAAAGGGATGAATTCTGTGAAGCAGGGGGTGAACCCCTGACTCTGGTCCCATGTCCATGTCAAACTGATATTTTGCTGTGATTTGAGAGGATATGCAGCTGCCATAGCCTGAAGCTGCAGAATTGCTGCACACATCAGCTCATGACTAGACCCATGGCACTGCTTGCAAGTGCCTTGGCCAAATCTGCATTCTTCTTAATATTACTTCTCCAGTATCAACTGGCAAGAGCACCCTCTCTGTTTCCTGACCAGCCTATTCTTACTTAACTCAGTTTTCCACTGCCAAGACGCTGCACTGTACAGTGAGAAAAAAGACACTTTTCTCACAGGGAGAAGAACTGTCCAGCCACTCAGAATAAAAGCAAACACACAGAAGTAAGGAACCAGAGGATATGTGCAAGTGATACAGATAGAGCAGTTAAAAATGCAGTATTGTGATCACAACAGAGCGATGCTGGTGTAAACCAGCTGAGGAGCTGATTGTGAGGGAAGCTGAGTGGCTTTTAAGCACAGTCCATAAACATCAGCCAACACTATCATTTAGTCAGCCACTTAAATCCAGTCACGAAGAGAGAGGTTCCACTGGAACCAGACTCAGGGATATCTGCTTTTCTGACACCAGAAGCATGTGGTTTTGGCTGCTCCTGCTCTCCCAGTCCCATTGGCTCTATGGCAGGGAAATTTCTGAGAAGACTGCCTTATTTATGGAGCCTTGCCACTGAAACAGCAGGACACTCATTTGCAAAGTTATAAAACACCAGTTTTTAAAATCAGCGCACAATACACAGGCTTACCACGGACCAGCCTCCGGAGGAACTGGAAACATATTTTTTCAGGCTCAAACAAGCAAACAAAATGTCCAGGCAACAGGCAAATAACCCAAATAATCATCTGCCTCCAGCTGTTCCCTATTCAGCATGTGGCAAACACAGTCCAGTTATGCCTTTGCATCTCCCTGCTAAGAGGAAGGAAATTGCTGATGGTCAGTGTGAGATGGGACACCAGCTTGAATGCTCTGAGCAAGAACCCTTCATGGGGGCATAACACAGAGACACCGGCTGACCAGACCTGTTGGGGAAACACACACACTCCCAAAACCCTGGTCCAAACCCAAACTGTGCTGGTGAAGGGTCAACACCCAATGTCCTGGTCTTGTGCTGGAGGCCTGTTAGCTCAGAACAGCGGGCAGGAGTGTGTATAAGAGAAATGCCCCATTTCCTGTGCCTCCTTGGGGATTGGCAGGACAGGAAGGAGCTGTATCATTTCCTGTCCCTGTCTCCTTTCAGCTGCCATCCACGCGAGTAATAAAGAAAGGACCACTGCCCAGCACACTGTCACCACCATGGCTGCACTCAGATAGTGATACCCAGCCATGTGCCAACACTGTAACACACTGAGCAGAGGCTGGGGAACTGTAAAACAACCAAGTAATAAAAAACTTCCTTTATTTTTTGTTGTCAAATTTCTGTAACAGTGTTGTAAGCAACAGCAGGGTGATCAATCTGCTCTCCTGCATGAGGACAACTTCTTGCAGTTTTTTAAACTTGAGTAACCTCAGCAGAAAGCTTGCTTGTGATGTGCATGTGTCTGTCTGTGGCTCTCTTAGGACACACAAGAGCTCTGAGATAGCAAAATCCTCCTGGCAAGAACAACATCTGCAGAAACATTTGTGGTCTTTTCCAAGCACCTGGTTCATCCTGCAGTCTTTGGGCAGGTACAGATTTAGCAAGCTATGGGCAAAACAAAAGGGAGTCAAAAGTCCTATGCCTTGCAGGGTGTTTGAGCTCTGGGCCACGTGGGAGAGCAGTATCTGAGGGCTTTCCCAACACTGCTGCTTGTGTTCAGCCCTGGCTGCCATGCACACACTGAGCCAAAATACCCTGAGTGCAAAAACTGGGCACCCCTGCGTAACATGAAATTGCAGAGGAATTCCTGACACAACACAGGGAACAGAGGGCAGGCTGGCTCTGAGATGGTAACATTTGTAGGCCTTTTAAAAGTCCACACGAGCCACCAGGAAGTTCAATAAAGCTCTGAAGGGCCACAGATGATCCTGTGCAAGTTCTAGGAGCATCTATCTCTGGAGCTGCCTCAGGGCTGGCCAGCCGGCCAGCCACTGCTGGACTCTGACTTGCTTCAATCCTGCACAAAAGCTGGAAAGCAGTCTGTCTAAAACAGCTCCTCTTTCCCCAGCCTGGCTTATGGGGCTGGTCACCTCCATCACTACTGTGCGCATTCACCTGCCTGTCCCTGCACAAACCACCACTGCTTCGAGATCTCACTCACTCAGCTGCAGTCATTTCTCTCTCACTTTAGATCATGGCAAGTGCTGAGCACCTGCGAAGTATTGCATTCTTCTCCTGGTACCTTTTCACACCTGCTTTGAACTGCCGCAAGTAAGTGAGCAAAATGTCTCCACTGCGTGATTCTTCCTCCTTTGCCTAGCTGGGATGGCTACATGTCACAGGTCCAGGCACAGGCACCTGCAGCTGGATTCAGAATGCCCGTGGCATTGCCATGGGCTCATGCTGGGAGGCAAGGCTGTCAGAGGAAGCCACAAAGAACAACAGGGAACACAGGTCTGGCACTGAGAGGCTTCAAAACACTTCACAGCGTACATCGACCCCGTGTTGGCAGACCAAACTGCTCAGAGGGAAGAGGGCAATTCCCAGTGGTACATTAAGATGTATGCTTGCTGCTGGGCAGTTTGTGGGATTTTGCAGCAGGCGCTGCATTCCCTTTTGTACAACATATCCCCTTTGTTATCTACCCTCTCCTTCTCTTTATTGCGTCTCCAGTTCATACACCACTGGGCACTTCCCTCTGTGCTCTCAGCCACAGAGTGCCCAGCATTGGCAGAACAACACTGACACTAGGGATAGACCCGCCAGGAGTTTGGCTGGGGCAGCCCTCTGCACTAACTCCCTCAACTAACACACCCCATGCCAGCCCCCGTGAAGGCAGCATGTGGGCATATCCCACAACCTCAGGTGCTGCACAGTTGAAACTTTGCACAGTTCTGACCATCTTCTGGCCTTTTCTCATGCTAGGGTGAACTGGTGTTGGTTTTACCGCATGGGTTCATTAGAAAGTCCGTGGCCATCTGCACTACTTAAAACTTCCTGAAGTGTGCCTGCTGTTTTGCACCTGCTAGAAATGTTATTATCCCTTTTTCTTTACTTGCCTTTATTGTTTCTTACTGTTATCCTCCACTGCTTGATTATATTTATTTTGTTATTTGAACAAGCATTTCCTATTTATTGCAATGTCTGCTCCTGTGTGATGACTCTGTCGTGGAAGGACTCAGCCAGGCACAGGAGGAAAGAGGATGGTGTTCTTGGCCTTGTCATGTAGCCATGCAGAATAGAAGGATGTGATGAACAGAACAGGTAAAAGCATTAGGTTAGCACTAATAGGAATGCAAAGATACAGGTTATTTCTTCCCTCTGGACACCTGGAAAAAGGTACAGCTGAGAACAGCTCCTGCCCCAGTAGCTCGTCAGGAGGCGACTGCCCTCTGATCTTAGAGCAGAGCCGTGTATGTAATCACTCCATGGTGCAGCTCTGCACGAGTGACCTTCTCTGGCTCAAGGACCTTAAATAGCAGCGTTTAATGTGCGTCCTTCCAGAGTCAAGGAGCAACCAGAGGTTTTAGCACCAGCAGGCTGGAAAAGGCTATAATCTCCGGCAGACAGGTGGCAAGAAGCAAGGCAGTGAGGTGTGGGACTGTCCCAGATCATCCTGCCCTGCTGCAGCCCAACGCAAACCTTGTTCTCCACTTGCTTGCGTTAGCCCCATCCTTTACTAAGTGATGGTACCTGTACAAGGGGGATTGCTGCAGAAAAAGGGCAATGCATTTGCCTTGTGAGACATTCAGGGTAGGCTGGTCCAGTGACTAAAGCAGAAGAGAACTGAACAAACTGGAGGGTAGGAGGAGCATTATGCATAGCCTACTCCAGAAGGAAATCAAGGAAGGGAGAAGCAGAAGACAGCTGCAACCAGGGTGCAGAGCTAGCATGCCTTATCTGGGATTTCTGGACAAGGCAGCTGTCCCTACCTACTGTGTTCCTGCTGCTCTTCTAGAACTTCACCCCTCTCCTTTTGTGTGGAGTGATGGTGAGAAGTTACTGAAAGAGGTGACACTGAAAAGGTTTCCTTATAGTGTATCCCACCATTTTTGAACCCAATGCAAAGTCTTCTGCACTGGCCCTGTTGGGTGGACTGTGGATATCGCTACAGTTTGTGTAGGTCAGGTGAATGCTGTGAATCTGCACAGCGACTCCAACACACTGGCACTGCAAAGGGCATGGGTCGGGTCAGAAATCCGACGTCCAACAGGGCACAGCAAATTCACCTCAGACAGAGTCCTCACCCTACACAGGACAGCAGGGGCCAGAGTGGGCAGAGAGGGAAGGCACAGGCTTAACACTGATGAGGGGCCAGTGGCTGTGTATTTTCATGCTTTTTGGTTTGTAACCTTTTTTTAAATGATCACATCTTCTGCACAAAGCTCTCAGACTTCCAAGCTTAACCCCAAGTATCTCATTTTTCAGCATCTGGCTTTTCCAAACTGCTTTGGGAAAAAAAAAATATAAAATGAACAGTGACATTCACATAAATTAATGATCTATTTGCAACTTTTTGATTGATATTAGAACACTTGACAGGTCCAATTTATATGCAAATCAGCTTACATTCACAGCGTAAAGAAGGAAAACTTCATTTCTCATGCTTTGCAAATCATTAAATCTTCTGAACATATTGCTAAGTCATATGTTCCTCAAAAGCATCAGTTTAACCTCAAATCACTTGTCCTTGCAATCCATTAGCCTCACAGAGAACTCTGGGCTTGGGGAACAAGCCATTTTTGCGGGGACACATGAAATTAAGACTGGGCTATGCTGTACCACATGTAAAAGCATTGTGAACTATGGGCTTTTGCACTGTATGTGTGTGTGCCAGATGTTAGAAGATCACAAATGAGGACACCAGACTTCCCAGTTCCTGCTTCTGGCTGTTTTCTGCCATTCCTTTGCTCCCAGCTCTAATTGGTACCAGAAGCATTTTCTTAGAAGGAGTCACTCTGCTGGACAGCTCTTACCCTGTCTATCACAGGCTTTGCTAACTGAGACGCGAAAAGGATCCAGAATCTATCCTGTAAATATTTACATAGATACAGGACTGTCACTGCTCTTAAATCAAAGCCTGGAGGACAGGAAATGGCATATGGAACAGAAAGACTCCATATTCAGAAAGACCTGGAAGGGAAAGAATAACGACTGTGATGGCTTCTCCAGAGTTTGCCACCTGGGACTGCCCCCGCAAGTGCTGTGTTCTCAGGAAGGTCTTTCTCTGAAGCCTGGTGACATCAGCGGAAAAAAACCCTCTGGTACCAAAAGATTTTGGATCAGAACTATTCTCTTTCCCGGTCATATATGAAAAAAAAAAAAAAAAAAAAATTCTCTTCACCAGCTAGACCACTTGGTGTCTCTCTTCTGCTCCTTATTTGTTGTTCCTATTTAAGGAGTTCCAGGACAGACCTGGACATGAAAGGGTAAGTACATTATTTGCAGAAACGGCACCTGAAACAGGGGAAAGCAAGAGCAGCAGCAGATGCTGAGGAAATGTGATGTGTTCATTAGCCAAGAGGAGTCTCTTTTGATGTATTTAGCCAATACTCCTTCCTCTTACTCAGTGACAAAGGACGTCGCCTTGTGAGTTCTCACATAAATCATGACTTGAAGAAGTGGCGGTGTTAGATGGCCCATGTGTGGGCCTGGGAATCAGGAAGCTGGAGCCTTGTGGCTTTGAGGAAGCCACAAAACCCTCCTTGCTCAATTTCCCCGTTGTGGGAAAGGGAGAGTTCACTTGTTCGCTTACCTCGGAAGGCAGCGGTGATGATTGAGGACAGCTGGGGAAAACAACCTGGCTGTCTTTTGTAATTAATCAATGACAACAATAAAATAAAATACAATACAATATAATAAAATACAATTGCAAAATGAAAACAACTAGATTTTGTCCAACCAAAATCTTTCCAAGAATGAAGGCATATATTTATAACAACAACGATTTTAAAGGACTGGCACTTTCTGTGCAAACCACTCAGGATGACAAGCCTATTTTCCATCTGTCTGTGCCCACACAGTGGAGGCTGTGGAGATCTGGGCTGTGCTCGGTCACGGCTCGCTGCCACCATCCCGCCACTCCCTGCGGATCTGTGCCCCTCCAGCTCCACAGGGACACGAAGGGCCTCGGCTCCTCTCACGCCTGGAACTACAATTCCCAGCAGGCCGCGGGCAGGCGCGGTGCGGGCGGGCGGCGCGAGCGCACTGCCGTGTCGAGCATGGCTACGGTGCTGTCCCGGGCGCTGAAGCTGCCGGGTAAGGGCTGTGCGCCCGCGGGAGGCACCGAGCGCCGGCCGGGCCGGGCCGAGCCGAG
>VWPU01024788.1:0-13498 GCA_013398955.1 Callaeas wilsoni | reverse complement strand
CGCCCCCGGCCCCGCCCCGCCCGGTAACGTGGCGCGCGCTGCGGCCACTGCGCCGCCGCTGACCCGGAACCGGAACCCCCGCTCCACCGGCGCCCCAAGATGGCGCCGCCCACGCCGCTGCTCGCAGGTGCGTCGGGCCCGGGCGGCGTCGAGGTCGGGGCTGGTGCGCGGGGGGCGAGTACGGACTTGGGCTGGGGTGCCCCGATGCCCTCCGGTGCCCGTCGGCGTCCGCCGCGCGTCCCCTCTCCAGCGTGGGCTGCCGCGGCATGGCCGAGTTCGGCCCCGGTCCTGGAGTTCTTGACGGTGCCGCTCCCGGCACTGGCCAGGGCTTTCCGGGCCCTGTACTTGCTTGGCCCGGGGCTGGGGCGCGGCCGGGCCCTTCTCTGGGGTGCCGCTGCTCACCGGCCTCTCGCCCGAGCAGCCGCCGCGCCGCCGGTCTCCGCCGCGCCCCGCGGGAGCTCTCGAGGCCGCATGTCGGGGGTTCGTTCTTCAGCCGCGGATGATTTAGTCGCAGGGAGCCCGGGCGGCGTTCGCAGGGGTTGGATGGGTGCGTGGGGAGCGCGCGGCAGCCCCGTCCCGCTGCCCCGGGCGCCGAGCAGCTGGGACGGCCCCCAGCAGCGCCGGACACAGGGGCCGAGTCGGGGCGCGGGGAGCAGCTCCGAGAGCTCGGAGCCCAGTGACGTGTCCGCTGAGGTTTGTGGGCTTTGCACTGCAACTTGTGAAGCTCTTTTCAAAAGTCGTGTTCCTTTTCAGTTTCTCACTTTAAAGTGTTCCTAACATAAGGGATGCGTGTTTTCCTTTTCCGTATTTGTAAGCTTTAAACACCAGCCTATTTCCTCTCACTCGGGTCTGTGGGGGCTGCAGTTGTTCCGGGTAGATTTTGGGCTGCTCGCTACTGTCTGTTAAAAATTTGGATCTTAATGGGGAGCCTGATGGAAGAGCTGGAGAACACATTCCAGGCAGGGCTGTGCAGCTCGTGGGTCACATTTACGTAAATTAAACGTTTACGGTTTGTTTAAAGGTTCCCTTAGGGTCTCTCGGGGCTGTGGTGTACGTGAACCCTGGGAAATTGTATTTAGTCACGAGGAAAACTGTTTACCTATGAGACTAGGGCACAGGCTATCCAGAGGCTGTGGATCCCCATCCTGGGGGTTCCTTGCCTCCCGGCTGGGCGCAATCCTACCGAGGGTATTGTTGCTGAAGGACGGCTGGGATGGGAGCTCCAGGGGCGTGTCTTGGTTATGCCTTGGAATTCCCTTATAGCAAGCCTGGGAAAGAGTGTGCATGTCTCAGGGTTCACAAATCAGAAAAATGTGTGCTTTGGACAATTTCCTGCATTTGAAATGAGTTGTTTGTTTCCTCTTGCAGTGAGAGGGTCCAAAGGATTGTACATGGTGAACGGGCCCCCCAGTTTCACGGAGAGCGCGGCGTTCCAAAGGTACTGGTGTCACTAGCACAACAGAAATAGTTTTCTGAAAAGTAAAGGTAAACTCTGGAACTGAAAAAATGAGTGAATATAAGTGAGTTCAGAAAATTGGTGGTTTGGAAGGCTTTGCACTGGCCTGAGCTCTCACTGCCAGGTGGCAGTCCCTGAACAGGGCTAGCAGGGACTGCACTGTGACACAGGGCTCCTCAGGAGCACAGCAGGAAAGTTGTTGTGTTCGTTTTTGTTAAAAAAACCTTAACTATGGCACTATATTGAATGCTCATGTGCATTTCTTATTTCTTTAGGGATTCTGGAAAAAATTGCAAAGTTGTTGCTTTTAGCAAGGACGGCTCCCTCTTTGCCTGGTGCAATGGAGAAAAGTGGGTGCATTTTATCACCTTAATTTTTAGCTTGTATGAAATAAGTTGGATCAGTTATGCCTCATTTACTCTTGTCTCTGTAAAGGCGATTGCTGTTAAATCAAGTGTTTGCATGTACACTTTAAGTGGAGTTTATTGTTGCATTAGTGGCTTTGTTTCTTGACTATCACATGAAGTATTTGCTGTTCTTCTCCTGTTTATAATGCACCCATTCCTGTGCAATCTGGATATGCTTTCTTTGTTTGGTTGGTTTTTCATTCATGGCTCCCAGTACCTCGTCTCTGGGATTAATCTATTAGTAAAGTCCACAGAAAATAACGAGTTCATACAGTTGGTGAACGTTACAAGGTTCCTTTCTTATAGATCAGGTGCATTATAGAGTTCACTCTCTTGTTTAGCATTTATGTGTTGCAGACAAAAATATGTGTTATGTTTTAACCAGTATTCACTTTTCTTGGTTTCTGTCATGTGTGGGTTGTCTGGTTTTAAAATGTAGACTTGGAAAAATTTAGTAAAAACAAGAGGGGGAAAAAAGCTCTTCTAATTTTGTTACATTGGCCAAATTTGGGGCAGATCTAGAAGAGTCAAATACTTGAACAACTCTCAGCTATTAATTAACTATTGTAAGCATGTTTTATTGAAATAGCATCTTTTGGTTCCAGAGTAAATGTTGTTAATGTCACCAGAGCTGAGTTACTGCATTCCTTTGATCTCCCAAAGACAGTTTGCCTTGAATTCTCTCCAAAGAATAATGTTCTGGCAACGTGGCAGGCCTATGCAAGTGAGTATTGTACCAGCTGGGGAAGCACAGGGTTTGTGCATGTCTTAACCCACGTCTGGGTTAGTACCTGTCTGGTCTCTGGTAGTGCATTTATTGGCTAAATAAACAGTACAGAAAGGGTGCAGAAAGTTCTGTGGGCAATCAGGAGCACAGTGGAGGAGGGAGGGGTGCCACTGTCCGAGAGCAGCTGGTGTTGGCCATCCTTCTGAGCGCTCTGTCAGAGTGCACGTGCTCATAGTTACTCTGTCAGTCAGTGACATGTTTTCTAAACTTTGGGAAGTGGTTGCGGTGCAGCATGCTGTGCAGGCAGCTTGTGTTCTAGGGTAGGCGAGGGAGATGCCACGCTGTCTTGGAGCGGGTTTGTCCTGCCCTGGGCCCCGTGACTGGAGTGAATTCCATGTCCAGAGCTTTATTCCTCCTCTGCCTCGCCGGGGGAGTTCGAGTTCCTGATTCTGGGAGCTGCAGTCCTGTCTGAGCCACAGATGGTGTAAATGCTGCCTTGGGCAAGGCCGGGCCTTGGGAGCTGGGGGGAGGCTGGGAACTGGGACAGGCTGTAGGATAAGAGAAGGCAGCACACGCTGTGGGCTATTCATGAGCGGTTCTGGGTGTGCCATGAATCACTGACAGCAACAGGCAGGCTGTGCTACCCAGCGTAAGGAGGAGAGTACAGACAGGTTAAAAGCAGCAGAACCATTTTGCATGGCTTGCCAAGAGAGCTGCGACTCTGGTGGAATGGACAAAATCACCTCATTCCTGTGAGAGCAAAACATTGGAGTGGAGAACATGCCTCCATTGTTTGCTGTGAGGATGGTTTTTGGTTTGGATTAAAAAGCTGTGCAGGTGTTGGTGGTTGCAGCCTTGCAGTGGAGAGTAGAAACCCTACGCCTCCAAATGTGAATTCTTTCTGCAAACAGACTGAGGTTAATAGGTACAGCAATCAGCATTCATGGGTTTGGTCCCTCAGGGACACAAGTTGCATGCTTTCAAGAAGCTCATGAGCATTTGGGTGCCACCAGAACCATGAGGTGGGATGTTGGGGTGAAGCAAATTTAAGTCTCAAAGAGCACTATGTTTTTTTGCAGCTGCTAAGGATGGCACAGCAGGGGTGCCCAACCTGCAGCTCCATGATCTGAGAACTGGAAAATGCTTAAAGTCTTTTATACAGAAAAAGATGCAGAACTGGTAAATAAGCCTTCCAGATGCTAATTGTTTACAAAGAAATGTGGTTTTCAAAATCTGATCTAGGTAAATGGAGCTGTTAGTGTGGTGTTGGCTTTCAAAGCAGTGCCTGCTGCTAACTGAAAGCCAGAGTCTGTGCTTGTGAGTGTCTGTATGTAGTTCATTGTAAACTCACTCTCACTTTGCACCACAGACAAAAGCTGGGCAGACAATAAATAAGTCCACTTGTGTATTTTTTTGCTATGCAGATATAATTTGTCCACATTAAACATATCATATTTGAACTTATTGGGCTCACAGTAGAGGGGAAGAACAATCCTGGAGTGCTAATGATGAGCATCATTTCGTGTTTTTGACTTTTCCCTTAATGTGCAGGTGTCCTTGCTGGGCAGATGATGAAAGCATTTGTGCCAGGAATGTGAACAATGAAGTGCAGTTCTTTGAAAACAACAACTTCAGTATGCGAGTATTTCTCTACATTTCATTCCTTCTATAAATGCTGCTTCTTTCGAGGGATGGTTTTTGTTTTCAGGTTTTTCTTTGTTTCTTCTTTTGTTTGCCTTTTATTTTAAATATTGCCTATTTCAGTTTGAAATTCAGAATCATTATGCTTTAATGAAATGTGTTTTCACTTTCTTACTTATCTTTTCACTGACTGACATGGTATGAAATGCATTTGATTCTCAAGTAAAGAGGCCTGATTCAATGTTGTTTCTCATTTAATGAGATCCAGGAAATTGTCATTAGAAAACATGATCTGTGATTACTTCCTTGGCTTGTGCATATTTTGTCAATAGACTGTTGTTAAAAATGGCTCATTAAAAAATTGATGGCAAAAATGAAATAGTGAAGCCTGGAGATTTTTACCAAGGAGATTTACTGTTGGTGGTAGAATATCTGGAGTCAACAGATGTTGAAAATTGAAAGGGGAAGAAAAAAGCAGAAAGATAAAAATTTGTTAGAACAAAAATGTAGAGGAATTAAAGAAAACTGAGGGGAGAACAGCAGTGTGTGGTTTTAGTTTTGCATTCTTTGTTTTGTTTTAAATATAAAGTTGATACAAGAATTGGCTGTGAGAGATTCAGTTTCTTGAGAATTAGCCCTGCTGACGTTAACCAAGCTGTGGGAAGCATGGAATGCCAGCCTCAGCAGGACGTCTGCTGGCAGTGACATTCCTGGCTGCAGTGGAGCTGTGGGTGATGCTGCTCCCATCCTCTGTTTGAGGGAAGGGGCAGTGTCGAGCCCAGAGCAGGCCTGTTGGGAAGAGTCACCCCAAAGGTGTGAGGGGAGAGCGTCTCCCTCTGTGTAATGGCACCTGAATGTGACTGAATCCAGCACAGATAAGGTGAAGGATATCTGCTTCAAACACAGGCTGTGTTCACCTCGAGTTCAGAGGCTTCCTTTGCTTTTTGAACCTCCAAATACTAAATGCTGGGTTTCAGACATAGGCTTGATTCAGGTTGGTTTTGTAGGGGAAATGATATGCCAAAATGGGAAAATAATGGTTGTTTGCCTAAAAAACGAGAGCCTTTGTGATTGTGTTTACTGGTCGGTGTTATCCAGGATACAGCCCCATAGAAGGCTGTGGTTAGGTCATCCAGGTAACGTGGTTTGTCATTAACATCACACATCTGTGGCCTTTTTCTTGGCAGATACCATTGCAAATAAGCTGCATTTGCAGAAGGTCAGTGATTTCGTGTTGTCTCCAGGAGCACAGCCAACCAAGGTACTTCTGATCCAGCTTCCAATCTTTTTCTTGGTTTTCTTAAAAAAAAACCCCACTGTGATTTTAGTACAATATACTGGTAGTAACTATGCCCTGTGCTACCAAGGCTTTAACCTTCAGTAAAATCTCGTGGCTGTTTCAGGTTGCTGTGTATGTCCCAGGCAGCAAAGGTGCTCCGTCCTTTGTCAGGCTCTACCAGTACCCCAACTTCGGGGGCCCACAGTCAGCACTAGCCAACAAAAGCTTCTTTAAAGCTGACAAGGTGACAATGCTATGGAACAAAAAAGGTATAACAGCTGTGTACTGAAACTTTTATATTGTGCTCATTTTGGATTGACTTTGTTTACTGTGTGGGGTTTGTGTTTAATTTGCATATGCTGATAAATCCCAGGGCAGCCATTAATGCCTTGCTGAGGTGCATTTCTGCACACCTTGGAGTGCTCAGCACTTTCCTGTGACTTTCATGATTTTGTATGTTGTAATTGAAAATACTCTATACATGCTGGTAAATTTTGCAGTTGAATAACAAATTCCTATGTAGTTTTGCATTCTGTGTCGATAATATATTTGGATTGTAAACATAAGAACAGTTCATGGGATGATACAATCTGTAGAATTCTGTATGCATACATTGTAACTGCAGTGAGCTGACAGGCCTCTGTGCTTTGCTGTTTGTTAGCAATGAGCTGTTTCAGAATTATTTTGTACAAATAATTTTACTTCAACTGACATAGTTTGGAATACAAGGAAGGTGTTACACGTATGTAGAAGCTATGCATGGGGACTATGAGAGACAGGAGAGACTGATGTCTCAAGACATTTTGGGGTGCATGTGTATGGGGGAAGGGGCAGGTTGGGGCTTGCCCTGGTGAGACAGTGCCCTGCTCTGCAGCCCCCGCAGGGACACATCTTTGGATAACAGATGTGCATACAGAAGATGTTTATGAAACATTTTATTCAAGGATTGATCAGGATGTTTGGTTTCTGCCATAGTTTAATTTTTTTTATAGCTGCAAAGGATGTTCACTTGCTTGTAATCTAACAGTGAATGAATAGACTGAGCTTACATTTTCCATCAGTCCTTTTGGGCTAGCATTTAGGAAAAACTCAATTCAGAAGTGAACAATACCAGCGCTGTTACACAGGCAACCAGTAGGAACTCATAGCGGAGCTGATTTTGCTTTGTCTGTGTTTAGTCCATGGCTGATGTGGTTCTCAGAAGCTGTGCTGCACTGTGTCTGTTCACAGCCACGGCAGTGCTGGTGGTGGCCAGCACCGAGGTGGACAAGAGCGGGGCCTCGTACTACGGCGAGCAGACCCTGCACTACGTGGCAGCCAGCGGGGAGAGCGCCGTGGTGCAGCTCCGTGAGTACCGCTCTGCCCTCTTAACAAAACATCCTTCACCTTTTGTTTTGCTTTGTGCCTTGGCAGGAAGGTGTTGCTTTTTCCTGGGTTGGTTTGGGGTTTTTTTTGATAGCTGAATTTTCTTACCTTTGGTAGACTTATCATCTTAATGTCAGTGGCAGAGAGCAAACACTTCCAGTTAATACATACTGGTAATTTGCTTGGGAAGGTGTTTAGGTGCATAGGGAGGGAGCTATGCTTCGTTTGCTGAGGAAACACATGGACAATGGAGCTAGGTTGATGTCTGAGAATCCATAATGGGCAGGAATGTGTGTCACCACATTGAATAATCCTTGTGGTGTGTCACCACATTGAATAATCCACCACACTGAATAATCACTGAACAGAATAATCCTACCTGCACTTTTACACATGCAAGATACTGTTACTCAATGAGCCAGAGGAGAGTGAGAGCAATTTTTTGAAGTCTGTTGGAAAACATAAGTCTTTTATTTTGTATTGTAAAATTGAAAGTGTTTTAAGACATAAAAATGACATGTTGAGGAGCAGCAGATGGATGTGCTTAATTCCAGTGTCTAACTTGAACTGGAAGTCCATGTTTTAACTTCTCCTGTGGGAGTCTTTCCTCATTCTCTCAAGCTGTTCCTATTGTGTGCAAACATCTGGCTTTTTTGGGATTGTAGAGGCAGTTTGTTGGGAGTGCTTGGGAGCACTGGGGATGGGGTGATGTGGACTGTCTTTGCTGGAGGTACTGTGAATGTAATTTCCATAACAGTGCTGACTGGGAACATCTCCAGTTTGCCTTCCGCTGCAAAACTTGTGGATGAGTGCTGCGCCCCATTTCCCCTTGATGGTAACTCCACTGGGGAAGGAGAATTGGGGTTATGTCTCAGTATATAGAATCTCTTTGGGAACAACTTCCCAGCTTGAGAACACTACTTGTTTAACCTACATACTTTACATACTTACTAAAACGTTCTTTGTTTCTACTGCATCTGTATTTAACAGGAAGTTTACCATTACTTTGCATTTAATTTAGCTACTGCTTTTCAAGGAAAACCTCAAACTGATGTCCATTTTGTAAAAGTCCTTTTTTCCAATAAAAGCAAGTGGTGGGCATTTGGAGTGAGAGGTGCCTCATTCCTGTGGAGTTGGATCTTTTTTGAAGTGCAGTTTTGAAGCTTTTTTCCACACTGGCATTTGCAGAGGGCTTTTTGTTTTTGTCTAAGATGTGGTGCTGCTGCAGGCTCAGGCAGAGCTCTGAAGCCTGCATGGAGCTGCCCTCATCTCTCCAGCTGCTGCCGTCACCAAATGTCGTTTTCTGTCCCACCCCTGTATCTGGGCTATGTTGGGTTAGTGTCACTGAAAGGTTGCGAAAGGGAGCACACACTGTGGTTATACATCCTGGTGTCTAAAGGTAGTGAGACTTCAGAGTGACAAGCATTTAACTCTGAACCTTTTGAGTCAACTCTGGGTTCAAGGATTCAGTGATGCATTTGGCATTTATCTGAACTATGTGTAAAGATACCCAGATGAAGTTATAATGGCCTGTGGTTTGTATTTACCCTTGAACATTTTACCTGAGTTTTCATCACTAATTCATCATTCTTCAGTATCTCCTAATGTTCCAACCCCCAGAATAGCTTCTAACAGTACCAAGTTTTGATCATTATGTGTAAAGCCATTTTTGTGTGCTCACTCACATTAAAATCTGTGCATGGGCATGGTTCAAAGATAACTCAGGTGACTATTGCCTACCTCTACAAAACTGAACTACACAATATTTCTTAGATGAAGAGAAACTGTTATCCAGCTGGTATAAAACTCCTGTTTTTGCAGGTTTCCAGTGGGACAATTTGAGAAGGTCCTGAGGTCATACGTGAGGAAAAAAATAACAGATTTTTTTTACATGCCAAGCTATGCTTACTGGTAAAGTGTTGGTGCTGACCCTGCAGAGGTAATTTGGAATGGCTGCAGTTATTGTTGCAAACTGTAACTAAAGTTATCAGAAGATACAAAGTGGTTTTTCCTTCTGTTGTTAGCAGAGTTAGTTTCTTCTGTCAATAATTAGATGCAGGATTTTATCAAAGCATGAAGAATCGCTATGGATTTTATTTTGGCTTGCTCTGAAAAAACGCAATCTCCCAACAGCTGTATGTTTTTCCTTTTCCTTTAGCAAAAAATGGCCCTATTTACGATGTTGCCTGGAGCCCCAATTCTGTCGAGTTCTGTGCTGTGTATGGTTTCATGCCTGCCAAAGCCACAGTTTTTAACCTGAAATGTGACCCTGTGTTTGATTTTGGCACTGGGCCTCGCAATGCTGCCTACTATAGCCCCCACGGACACATCCTAGTGCTGGCAGGGTTTGGAAACCTCAGGGGACAGATGGAAGTGTGGGACGTTAAAAACTACAAACTCATTTCCAAACCAGTGGCCTCGGATTCCACATACTTTGCTTGGTGTCCCGACGGGGAGCACATTGTGACAGCCACGTGTGCTCCCCGGCTTCGGGTCGGCAACGGATACAAGATATGGCACTACACGGGCTCTGTGTTGCACTCCTATGAGGTCCCGTCTGACGAGGAAATGTGGCAAGTGTTCTGGCAGCCCTTCCTGGATGGGGTGTTCCCAGAGAGAGCGGTGAAATACCAGGCGGTTCCCAGCGAGCTGCCCAGTGCTGAGCCGAGGCCTGCGCAGGCGTACAGACCTCCTGCCCTGAGGAACAAACCCGTGACAAGCTCCAAGCTCGTGAGTAGCAGTGTCCTGTGGGAACTGACCTGTTGTCTCATGTCTGTTTGGAGCTTGGCCTCACATCTGTGTGTGCTTTTGAGGAAGAACATGAGAAGAGTAATCAGGTGGACAGCACAGTGGGGGTTTGGAGGGGTTTTGATGACCTTTGGCACTTTGCTCTCAGTTTGCAAGAATGTATGCTAGAAAGCTCTCATCTCTTTGGCCGAAATACTGTCCTTCCACAAAGCATTTGCAAGCTTTTGTAATACTCTTTGCAATATGCACTGAAACGCTAAACTCCAAGTGTGGCTTATAGCGAAATTGAGTGTTCTGGTTAGGACTGAAGCCTCTGATCTGGGTGACTTGACTTGCCAGTTCTGAACCCAGCCAGCCTGGGGCTTGACTGGCATCCCAACAGCCATTCTTTCTTGTTAGTTTTTTTTCTTAATAAGGTAAATTTACTTACTAGAAAGAGATTGGATCATTAGCAAGTCAGCTGCAGCTTAACCACATTTCAGTACAGTGACCTACTTGTATAATTAGTTTCTTTCTGCAAGTTTTCAAAGTAGTCTGAGTAGTAACTAATTCCATTAACAGCTGCAGCCTTAATGTTTGAGTGTCAGAGAGCTTTGGTTTTGAGCCTGGTGCTTTTGCAGGAGACTCAGCCTGCAAGCAGTCTTTTAGCCATGCTGACGGCTGCTCTCACAAACCCTCTGTGAGCAGAGGGAGTAGGGAAAAGATACAGTCAGTAAAATAATTCTGTTTCCTTATATGGGCAAAAAATCTTGTCACATGCATTAAAACAATACAGTGCCACAGTTAGAGTTATCTTAAAAACACCGAACAGCCCCCCTTCTCAGCCTCCACTGCCCCCCAAGAACTCCCCATCTCCCGTCCCAGCACTCAGCCTTCCTCTCTGGTCATCAGGAGTTTCAGTTACAAAGCTGTCAACAACAGCAAAATGCCAGGCTTCAGTCGTTTTGTGCTAGATTATTCCTCTTGGATTTTATTTCCTTCCTGAGAGAGCAAACATAATGATTTTGTTATTTTATTGGAAATCTGTGAAATCATTAGGGCACACAGGGTAGTCCCATGCAGATTCAAGTGGATGAATTTGAAACCCTTGTCAGCCTTCTTTGGCTGTTCCAAGGAGTGCATACTTTTTCCCCCACTTCTTTTCTTTCTTTTTTCTTTCTGGCTCATCTTTGCATATGATGTTGTCTTAGGTAGATTTTGGGGTTTCTGTGCCAACATGGAATATGAGGTTTTAACCATTTTGCATATTCTGCAGCATGAGGATGAGCCACCCCAGAACATGAAACCCCAGCTGGGAGGCAGTGATAAGCCACCGTCTAAAACAGCTCTCAAAAATCAGAGGAAACATGAAGCAAAGAAAGCTGCTAAACAGGTACTGCAAAAGTCTTACTGACAAAATAATGTTAATTAGTTAATTAGTTTCCCCAGAGAGCAGCGATCAGTCTCAGAGCAGTGACTGGTGCACTGAGAGCCCTGCACGCATGTCGCGTGTGCAGCCGTGTGGGAAGGGCAGCAGAGTTTAGCCAGAGTAAAGCAGGTGTGAAAGGGTGATACAAAAGTAACAGCTTTGCTGAGTCTCTGCGAATATTAGCTAAAATCAGTGTGGAGACAAAGTGAATCTGACTTTTCACATTCTGCAGAGTGTGTTTTGGTTTTAGGTAGGAGGTGAGAGCAGGCTGGGTGTGATGTGTTCCCAGCAGGTCAAGGCTGAGGTGTTCTTAGGGCAGACCAGAGACAGCCTCTCTGTCACTTCTAGACTTGCTATTTTTTGACTAGGTAAACAAAAGTCAGCTTTTGGTATTAGCCTTCCAATTTCTACAAACTTCTGAACCAATAATTTCTTTAAATGCTGTTTTTAAAAATTTCTAGCACTGGTTCTGAGCCTTCTTTTGCTTCAGAGACAATAACCCAGTCTGCTTTATAAAATATTTGTGTATGTGTTTTTCATATCACCCTTAAACTGATGTTTCCCTGTGCTGTTTGTGGTTGGGATCTTGAGGAAGTAGAAATTAACCAAGAAACAGCATGTGAGCTGTTCCAGATAAGCCTTTGTCTGTGGAAAGCAGATCAATAGATAATGCATTACCTCAGAGCAAGTCACGCCCAGATTTTGGAATACAGCAGCAAACTGGGGAAAAATAAATATTAAATGGATCCTGTTAAAGTGATTAAAGACATTTTTCATTCTCTTTGCAATCAAAGGTATTTTCTAGATTGTGTTTATATGTCTTTAGGAGGCCAAAGCTGATGCAAACCAAGGCCCTGCCCAGGTCAAAACCGCACAGAATGCCCTGCAGAACGCTGTGCCTGCCATGACCACAGGAGATCCTGAAGTGGACAAGAAGATAAAGAATTTGAAAAAGGTGTGAAGGGATTCTTTTTCTAACAGACAATAGATTTCTCCAGGGGCTGGTCTGTCAGACCTGGTGCGAGTGTAAGGTGAGCTGAATTCAGGAGGATGCGTGTACCTTCACAGTAATGTCCCGAATTTGTACCCACCTCTCTTTGCCCTCCCACCGTGTGCAGCAGTGGAGGCCATCATGTGCCAGGGCTCCTGAAGGTGCCGTCAGAGGTGGCAGTACAGGGAGCTTTTAAAACTAACCCTCAGGCTCCAACCTGCAAAGCTGTGGAGGTGCAGCCAGTCTCCAGCTGAGGGTCAGGGGTGCACTGGCAGGTGTTGGTGCTCAGACAGGAGCTCTGTGCATTCTGTGGCTGTTGGGACCTGGATCTCGCAAGGGAACAGTGCCTTGTGGTTTGCCTTGTGACGTGAGTGCAAAGTTTACTGCCAGTCCTGAGAATCTTTGGATTAAATAATTCCAGAATAGAAATTGTTTAGTTCTGGCTAGAGAATCTTTCCCATTTCTCTTGGCTGCCTTCTGCTGCTCATAGTCTCTGGATTGACATTCCAGGCTTTCTGAGGAAAATATGTAGTGAAGAGGGATGGTGAGTGATGGAGTAATTTCCCAGTTTGGATCTAGCCCTTCAGTGAGACAATGCCTAGTGTTTGTTTCAGAGATGAAGAAGTACCGCTGTTGTCTAGGTTCTGTTCTTGAAAGAAATGTCCGTTATGGGTGGGAAATTCTGGACTGAGTAGCTGGAGATGCTTAAAGGATTGTGCCTTCCATAGAGACCTGCCTCCAGATGCATCAGGCAATTGCAAGCGCAGCAACTTCTAAGGCTTTTCTATAGTTTCACCAATATTTTTGTGTTAGAGTGGCTTTTGTGTTGGTTTTTTTTGCAGAAACTAAAGGCAATTGAGCAGCTGAAAGAACAGGCAGCTGCTGGCAAACAGCTGGAGAAGAATCAGGTACAGTTGAGATCTGTACAATTTATTCCAGGTTCATTTTATAATAAGCTGCATCTATGACATTTTATGCTTTTCTGCTCTAGGTGGAGAAGATTCAGAAAGAAGCTGCTCTCCTTAAGGAACTGGAAGACCTAGAACTGGGTGTTTAAAAGTTCCTCGAGCTCCAGTGTGGTGCTAACACAAAGTTCATGCAAAATGTAGTTTGTTAAACATTTCAGCAAATGACCAAGGATGTGAAAGTCCACAGATTTGCTGCTCATTTGCCTTTAAAAAAGAGCTTTCCTAAAGATTCGTGCACGTGAAGCTGTAAGCAAGTAATGAGCATCCATCAGCCAGTTCTGCTGCTGTTCCAAGGAGAAATGTGCTCCTTTTCTGAGAACATATTGCCTCAACCAGATTGTTTCTCCTTATTTGGGTGGGAGAGGGGAAAGCAATAAAGACATTTGATAGCTTTATTATATTTAAAAAGAGATGCGATCTTTATGCAATAACGGAATGTAGATAAAAATAAAGAGCATTTAATACCAGCGGGATGTTCGAGCTGTGGCCGCGCGGGGGCGCGGCGGGG
>VWPU01024779.1:0-14569 GCA_013398955.1 Callaeas wilsoni | reverse complement strand
CCCGCCGCGCCCCCGCGGCCCCCGAGCGCAGCGCGGAGCCCCGCGGGGCCGGCACCCACCTGCGGAGCGGGTCCGCTCCCGCCTCCCTCGGCGCAGCTCCCGCTGTGCCGCCCGGCGCGGACAGATGGCCGGCAGCCCTCACAGCCCTCCGCTCTGCCGGAGCGAGGCAAAGCCCGGCTGGTTTGTTTTTTTTTCCCTTCCCCTCCTTTTTTTTTTTTTTTTTTTTCCTTCCCTTCCTCTTTCGTCCCGTCTCCCCGTTTTTTCCTCTCTTCCTCCCTTGGCTTAGACCCTGGCAGATCAGCACAAGTGT
This sequence comes from Callaeas wilsoni, assembly GCA_013398955.1. Lineage (NCBI taxonomy): Eukaryota > Metazoa > Chordata > Aves > Passeriformes > Callaeidae > Callaeas > Callaeas wilsoni. The sequence goes on along the minus strand of VWPU01024779.1, from coordinate 14,259 downwards.
GCTCACAACACCCCCTCCACCAGTCACTTCAATTAGTGCCACATGAGAGGAGCTTCTGCCCAAAATCTTCTTAAGAAAGGGCCAGAGGGCAGGGCAATCGCCTTTGCTCAACAATGACCAGAAGCTGCTATAAATATCCAAACAAAAGCACTGGCAAGGCCAGGAATGTCATATCCTAATGTGATAAAAATTGTAAATATCCGATGTATACCAGAAACACGAAGCAAGAAAATGCAGGTGTTTTTTACAAAAGAGACAAAGATTAAAAGCAGTCGCCACCTCCTTACCCTATCCCCCTAATACGTAACCTTGTAGTATGTTATCAAAGTTGTGTATTTCTGGGTGCCAAGCTATTATGTTTTCGAGGTCCCGAGCAGCTTGTTCACAATCCCGTTGTGACAGCTGCTTGCTAATATTTATAGGTACCCAAGTCTCTGCACCTTATATAACCAAATCGACTGACCAGGGCTGGGCAGAGGTAGCCTCCAACCCCACAGATATGGTGCATCACACAAATAGTACAGTCGGTGACTTCTCTAAATTAAAACATTAACAAGAAATTCCCAAGACGCCCATAAGTAAAGCAATACCTTGATACAGTACAGACGGAAGTGCATTTACACGAAGGCTGGAGGATTTAATGCAATTTGATTTAGACACATTTTACACCAACATACTGCAGCGCTGCGAGTGATGAGAAACTCCAGCCTGATATTTCTAACTATACAGTGAGCTAGAGTTGAAAACTAACAAAAACCCCCCAAAAAATAAACAGCGAAACTCATGAAAAGCCCACACACCCTTGATCAAGCACAGTGCCTCCACCAGCAGTGCCTGGACCTTGGGCTCGTAAACCACTTCACAAGTGTCCAGTTCACACTGTGCAAGTAGCTGGATGCCACTGATTCTAGCATGGGGAGGGCAGAGTGGGAGAAGGGAGTGGTTTCGGCCCCGTAAGACTGCTTGTAAACTCTGCAGTGCCTTCAAGAGAGTAATTTCCAGTCTGGCGATGGCCGGATGACAACAGCTAGGTTCATCTGAGGGGAAGCCAATAGCCACTTGTAGGGCCACTGTCACCTAATTCCCTCCCCAGACGTTCAAGAATGTAATCATTGCAAAGGGAGGGCACTCAGCTCATGTCCAAGTCTCGTGCCTCAATGTTTATGTACAAATCTGTGTAAAAGTAGTTAATCCTGTTGACCAACCGCATGCTCTTTTAGAACTGAGATAAAGGCCATCTGAAATTAACCCTTTTATTTCCTCTGTCAGGTTTCCATCAACTCAAAAATTAACTTCTATTACAAATAAGTGTTATTTTTTCTATTTCATTCCCATGCCCTCCTCTGATAGTATTTGTTTGTCCTGCTGCAGTGAACACTGCTTTCTCAAACTAAACCAATTCACATACAGACTTATTCTCAAAGCACCCTTATCTACAAAAGATGGTCACAGAGGGTTTTCGCTGCTTTATCAATTCCCTGAATTTAAGCATGTGCCCAACACGGCGAAGAGTGTACTTTTAGAAGATTGAAGAAACACATTTAAAAGAGAGAATATTTAAGTGAAGCTCATGCAAAACTCTAGTCCAAAAATCACATCTGCAGGCTTGCAAGAACAAAACTGCCCACAAGATTTCCAGACTTCCTAGATTCAGCAGGGACTGAAATACTCTTTATTTCATCAAAGAGTTGTGAGTAACCCCGAGTGCACAGATGCAAAACAATAACACCAACATGAACAACACAGACTGAGCATTGTTGGGCCAAAGCTGCCAGCCCATTGGGTTGACAAAGCCCTCCGTGATTACGGGGGAGAGAGAAGCAGAGGTCCTCACTCTGGCACAGGCATGGTGCAGGTCTGTGCAGCCCAGGAACAGCAGCCAGAGTTATGGAAGTACATCCAGCTGAATTTCCAAGGTGTTCCACGCAATACGGCTAATTAACAGCGCCAGTTCCACTGGCTGGCCTTTACACAGGATCCTGCCTCTACTTCAGTCAGGGCCAAGCTGGGTGTCCACAGCAGAAGTACAAACATGTTTTGCATTGCAAAAGCGTGGACAGAACTCTCACTGAAGGAATAAAAAATCCCAGCATAATCCTCAACAACAAAAACCCCTTCAGGTAAGCAGGAAAAAGATTTTTAGAATAAGAAGCTTAGTTGGCAAAAATATGAGCAATGACTTAAATAACTGCATAGTTGTAACTGAATAACAAGACAGCAAAAATAAATCACTAATGGAGTGAAATGCAAGGCTGTGTGCATGGTATAAAAATTTAGCCAGCCAGGCAGATGAATAAATTGGTGGAACTGAGTCACTGATGCCAGAAGTGTCAGAAAAATATCCTTGTCTCTGAATTCTGGGTGGGTTTTGTATCTTTAATTTCTGTATCTGTCATTCCAGAGTTCAAAGAGGGGAAAAAAAAAAGAGTTATAAAAATAAAAAAAATTTGTCCTTTTGCCAAAAGGCTCTGTTTGTATTGATCTGTCCTGATCTGCTCCTTGTCGTTTTGCATGCCGCTTTCCTACACCAACTTTTCCAACCTATGGATGGAAACGGTGGAGGAATCTTGCAGCCTCCTTTAAGGATCGATGAAAATGTAACATGAGAAAAACTGCATGTATGCAAATATGCCTCACAGAGGGGTAATCAGAAGGGTTGTCTTTGCAAACTTGAAAGTATTCCAAATGCCATTTGCTTTTCAGATCAAAATGCTCCATTTGATGATAAATCTAAGAGGCAGATGACAGAAATCTCCCTGACTGAGCGATGTCCCAAAACTAAAATGTATTAAAAAAAGATACTGTTTAGCTTATAAACAATTTAATGTATATTTGCAATTTTAAACTGTTTACAAAATATTCCACCACTAGATCACTCATTTTATAGAGAATTGTGCATTATCTGGAAGTGCTTAAAGTTAACTCATTGTGGAGATACAAACCTGGATCAGATACATTGGGTCCTTGCATTTGACATAATTTGCTGGAGAAGGAAGCCTGTGCACAGAAAGCTATCCTCAAGCACTGGTTGAAGTTTTCCCGTAAATACTGTTTTGTTTGATAAGTGAAAACTGACAACACCACCAAATCATCTAGTATTAGTGTTCTTTTCTTTTACATGTCCCTGTCCTTGGACCAAAAATAATAATGGCTTATGCTATTCCTTAGCCTGAATAAAATGTTGCAGTTCCGGAGATAAAGACGTATTGAGCTGAGCAATTAAATAGCTAAATAAATGAATCAGCAGAGCAGAAGTGACAGATTTAATTACTGCTTAGAGCTAGGAAGGGGAGCTAATTATGGGGTTCATGAACCTCATGCCATTCTTTTCCTTAAGCATGTGCTTCGATTCTTCTGGATCAAACTGTGCAAATGCTGTAGCACCATGCACTAGTTTAAAAAAAAAAAAAGGAGAAAGAAAAGCACAAAAAGCTATCCAAAATTTGGAAATAAAGTCTAATCTTTGAAGAAAGAATAGTCAATACTGTATTCTAAAAGCCCGTGTTCAATTGACTCCATACCATGCGTTACAAGAGCTTGCTTTCAAATAGATAAACACTAAAAATTTAGCTCTCAAAAAAATGAAAGCACAATGAAGTTCACTAGATGTGAATAAACCAAAGATTGCAACAGAAAGCTGCGGTAAGTGAGGCATAAAGCATATAGCTCTATCAAGTGATTAGGAGCCCTGCTCATCAGAAAGTATCTGTAGCTGGGAAGCCTGAGAAACCTTTTGGTCCTACTACCTCTCTCCTGCTTTGGACAGCCCACCACACCAAGCAATACATCTCATAAAGATGCTTTTGTGGCCACCAGCTACAAAAATACTAGAAGTGGAAAAATCCTGCTCCTCGGTTTCTGCTTTCTGTCGCATTTTTCCAGGTTGCATTTACTTTATCATTCTAATTTTATTCTTGCTTGATAAAACTGTCAATGCCAATTATTTGAGCTTCACATTAAACTCATGATCCTAATCCCCGAAACATAGAATTCTTTTCCTCATTAGTTGGAGGGAGAAAGGGGATAAAAGCCCACATATACAGCATTTGAATCACATTATTCAATTAATTGCATAATTTTGGTTTACAGCTATCTTGTACAGATAAACAGGTATCATTTCAGGAAAAAAAAAAGAGCTAAGCTGGGTTTTTAAAAATGAATTAGTGAAGGGAAGAGAGGAGAAATCTTTCGTTCACAGACAGTTGTTTTCTAAAATTAAAATCTCATTATGATGTCTGTTTTAGCATAATTTAAAAAATCTATACATTTGCCTCTTTTCCTAAAAATAAATGCAAAGAGAAAAATATCTCTGGACAGCTGACCTCATACACCATTCTGAAAAGAAAATCAGGCTTTTACTCCACTGACTTTGAAAATTTTAAAAACGCAGGACATGATGCAAACAATAAAACATCTTATGCCTGGGAAAGATCTAAATCTACCCCAGCTATAGTCGTGGTCTTCTTCCACACCACGAGTAGTTTTGTCAGAATGAAAATAATTGTGTCCAAATCCAGAGAGTTAGGCTGATCCCTTGGAAAGGCTCACTGAACAATCACAAATGCCATCATCATCCAAGATTACAACATCAGCTCTGCTTGACTGAAATTCTGTTCTCTGGAGGCAGCCAAAACCAAGGTCTATTGCCTCAATAAAGTCCAAAATGAACTCTATCTTCAAAATCAGTGTCTGGGTTTCTGTATCAAGGGAGACTCTATCTGCAGGGACCCAGGAGCACTGTACATCCAAGATAAGATAAAACCAGGATTTTTTTTTTTAAATGAAATTATGGTACAGCTCTATAAAAATGATGTCCTTTGCCTGGAATTCTAGTGCAGTTAGATCAGAAGAAAATGCACTTTGTACCTAGACACATGGCAAAGCAGAGAGGAGCTGATCTTCCAAAAAGACACCATCTGAAACACTGGGTTCAGGTTGCATTAACACTCATACCACATGAATTTTACAGCATCAGATATCCATGTTATTAAAGTGTGACGTGTGTAGAATGTCACTAAGGTACCAGTGATCGTGAACCTTGCAGAACACACACACACACACAACTGATATCTCATAATAGAGGCATGATGATTGTATAAATAACTTCAGTGGAGCATGATGAGAATTAAAGGATCTCATGGGCAGGGGCAGCTTGTCAGGAGACTGCCGAAGGACAAAAGGAGAATGTGCACCCTTGGTGCACAGCACTTCTGATCTCAGGAGGCAAAATCAGCAGTATTTCGCTAACAGTTCCCTGCTGGGCTCACATGGAAAGAACCTTTTAAGTGTCTGAGGTGTCCGTCTCAAGACAGAACGTGATCAGCATTTGCATGTGCATCCAGAAGCAGAGTCCCAAAGAAATACAGGGCATATAGGAATGGAAGCCATGCAGAAGTGAGCTCACTACCTGGGAAGAAATCTGACCATGAATCCACCATCTCTGCTCTCACTGCAGAGCAGAGCAGCGCAAAAGAAATCCCTCACGGGGTGCTTGGAAGTGGAGTCATGGTTAAGTATACTCTGGAAGCGAATTTGTCATTACTTTATTTATACCCTTTTGCTCTCAATCTTGCACTTGGATATCCGCCCTTAGGTCTTGCTTCACATAATTTTTTGGTGTCTCCCCACCCAGCCAGCCTGGTGCAGCAGAGAGACAAGATGAAACAGAGTGAAACCAGTAGAGTATCAGTAGAAAACAAAGGGTGCACATGGTGTCTTGAGACATGAATGTCTCTTCCAGCAGGGTCATAGAAGACCAGAGCTGGCAAATATTCCTTCCTATTTTCAAAGGGTCACTGGCTTGGGATGACTTTACTAGCAAGCAAAGGATTATCTCTAACAGCCATGAACTAATTTTTCTCCTGCATGCTGGCAAAGCAACACTCCACAGTTCTGGGTGAGCCTTGGGCTTTCAAACAGCCTCTGACTCTGTGTTTGGTTATTACAGGGAAGGTAGCAGGTCATTTTTCACTGGCATGGGGAGTATGCCATTTTATCAAAGCTGCCCTTGGGAAGTTTGCTTGTGCTGATTTGCAAAAAAGTGACTAAGCAGGTGTAAGAGGAGTTGCTAGTTGTCTGGTACAAAGAAGAAATTACTGTGTTTTTTGTATAAAGTCTAAATAACATTTATACACTACTAATCACAGAGGTAAAAATAATTTAAAATCACCTATCATTTTCTTCTTTAAAAACTCAAAGAAGTGACTTTTTTTTTGGAGTGGCTTCCTAATAGTTCATCAAAAACTGGAAGCAAGTATCCAGTCTTCACTAGGGATTAATATAAAAAACAATCAAGTTCCTTGACAGTAATGACAACTGAAATAATGGGAGCCACTGTCCAACTAAAAAGCTGAAGTAAGCCTCCAGCCACAGTGCTCAAAGGGTTTTCACAAAGAGGGGCAAAGATGTGTGCATACAAACATCAGAGCTTGCTTACTCTTGGAACAAGTTGCATCTGGGGGAAAAAAAAAATATCAGACAACCAGAAATATGCCAGAAACAGGAAGAGCGAAGAAGCCTGTAAACTGTCTAGAGAGCAGCCCTAGACTGAGCCTGAGCAAAACTCACAGAAAGTTCCTCCTCTCTCCTAAAGCAGTAGTAGACCAAAGAGGAAGCAGCCGTAAGGAGTATGAAATAAGGAGTGAGAAATCTGATCCTCACGAGCTTCATAATACAATCATTGATCTAATACAGGTGACAAAAAGGGGTTTATAATATGTGATATGTTCACTGTGGCACTGACGAACAACTGTAAAAGGTAGTTAATTAACTAAATAAATAGCTATCTTGATTTGTGAAACCAGAGAAGCAGTTACATTCAAAAATTCTGCCACTATGAAAAACGCGGGCTGCAACATGAAGGAATAGCACAAGCTCAGAATGGACCAAGAGAACAATTCAGAAATCTAAAGGAGTGGTTCACTTCCATCTCTTAAGGTCTGAGGTTTGCCTCAGTTTGAAGGAACCATGCTCTAGGGCACAAAAATTAATCAGACAGTTGTGGAAGAGACTTGGGAAGTTCTGCTTAGAATTTCTGACTTTGGCTACTGAATTGGTAATGTCTGGAAATTCCATTGGTAGAAGGTATGGAAATTAGCAAAATCTCTCAAACACAGGAAAGTTTGAAAGTCAAAACTGAACCTTTGTGATTCAAATCTCAAAAGCAGACAGTGATGGCAGACCAACCATCCATGTATGCATGCATGCATGCATGCATCCATCCATCCATCCTGAATGAAAATTGGTTTAAATATTACACTATTGAATTCACAAAGAACTTGGGGTAGAAAAAGAAGAAACTGAGACAGCCAGAAGTGAAGAATCAAATGCTGATAAGGTCATCTGCATTTTGGAATGAGTAGTATGCTACATACTACATCGAGACCAAGGACGCTCCCTGAATTTCTAAATATAAGTAATGCCATGATTATTCCTCATTTAAAATACTCCTCGCTATAAACATTTTGCATGCCTTTTATTCTAGAGCCAGCACAAGACTTATCAACAGCTCAGACAAAACTGACAGTCAATCCTCCTAAAATAACAGATGGGACAGGGCCACTCCTGCCTGCCACAGAAAAGTGGGGAATTGCAATGGAGAGATCTAGAGGATCCAAGCTGTTAATCTGGCTGCCTCCAGGGACTGATAGCAGTCAGCTATCACAGCTGCTGGCACTGGGCATTCTACCAATAGTTTCCACTCCTGCTTTAGGGGCAGCAGCACTTTCAGACAACCTGTTTTTCCCTGTCCTAATATGGACAAAATTAGGGTGGACAGATGTTAAGGGATGTGCATCTTGTCTTTTCAGGAGCCTGCCACCTTAGACAATTTCTGCTTTGCTTGTGCTCACAGCCAGTCCAGTTTGCTGCTGAAAGCTGAAGACTCAGTTTAACTTGGCTTCTTCTGCATTATCAGAAGATTCAGCAAAAGTTATGTTCACTGGTGTCATAATACTTCTGAGAGTCAGGGGCCTTGACCCTAAACACATGAAATCCACATTTTGTCCATCTTAGTTCTGTCTCTGGAGTCATCAGGATAAAATCATGCTCAAAAAAGCAAATAGCTCATCTCTAATGATCAAGAATATTTTTAACATGCTGTGCGTATTGTGCTCTTCAAGTTCCTTATGAAAGTGAAATTGCAGTGAAATTCTTGATGTAAAAGGCTACTGTGAGATATTTCAATATGCTAGTGCAACATAAGAGTTATCAGTGTGTCAGGGTAGAGCACGACTAGTTTGATCAGGAAACTTCTGAAGAGCTGTAGAGTAAATTCTAGATGTAAAATCAGAAACAGCTTTGAAATATATATTGGCAGTTGTTCCTTTTACAGGACCATTGGAACATGTGTTGCATCAATATTGGTGATAACACTCAAATTTCAGTAAATATTGGTGTTTCAAGCTGAAGTTATTAAAGCCTTATGGAGGTATATTTGCTGCAGCTTTTCTGACAGATTATACTGCTGTTGCCCAGTAGAGGAGGAACAACAGGAAAAAAAAGGTAGAACAATAATTTTCTTCAGTTTAAAATCATAACTTGCTATACTCTAATGACTTTCTATATCAAACCCCATATTTTACTTCCATTATATTTTTTTTATATATGAAACTTTACTAAGGGAGAAGTAATTCAGTGATTAGCAAATTCAGACCCCTTCTCCACCTGCAGATTTCCACTGTGCCCTCTTGAGATTCACTGTCTTTCAACACCTTAGTTCCAAGAACATAAAATAATAAGCTTGTCCTACCTCACAGAGCTACTATTAGCACAGCCCACTTATATTCTGTAGCATTACAGCATTATGGGAGAAAAATGGTTTATATATGTACGATTTTATGTGTACATTTTCCCCTGAAATTTAAAAAATAAAAACAAAACCACAAAACCTAAATTTGTCTCTTGAACATTTGTTTTTTAATTTTCTTTTCTAACTTCCATCACCTTGTTTTGCTGGGTACTGTATTGTGTCTCCTGATATGTGTACTGTATGAAGTCTCCTTGCTTCAGTCACTTTTCTGTGCCATTTAACTGTGATGAGGTTTCTTTCAGTACTTCTTTTCTCCACTGTTGCACTCTTCTTATTTCTCGTATATTGCCAGTCTCACTAGATTGAGAATAGGTAACTATTCTCAAACTTACTCAGGTCTTTGTATCTTACTTCTTCTTCCTCTGAGCCTTTCCTTTCCTGTCTGTGAACCACCTTGCTTTGCCTCCTGAAGGAATTTTCTCCCTTTACAGGGGTAAAGGAGAGCACTTCACCCGCAAGCATTCATTGATGAAGAAACAGGGAAATCAGAAAGAGTGAATGATCAGAGAGCTTTTATCCAGGATACATGAAGGCCTTTAGCGATGTGTAAAACACCTCAGAGATAATAAGTGCTTCAGGGTAGGGATGGTATCTGTCTGAAATAAGGGTTTCTCCAGTGCTCAGTCAAAAAAAGTTGCTAACCTTGCAGAGGCCTTCAAGCTGCTACAGATCAAACCCCAGGAGGCTTTACAGGTTAAATTTTACATCTTGGACCCATCTGGGAAACAAACTGAAAGCTGTTGCATGCTACAAAATACATGTTTTATGGGGTGATCGCAGCCCAGGTGCTGATGGCTCCCAGCTGCTTATTCCCTTGTCCTCTGCTGTGGATTCTCAAGAAGTGCAAGACAAAACCAACCAGTGCTGTCATTTACCTTGATTTCAGTCATTTGGAGGACCTAGGTCTGTCCTCAGAAATATAAATTAAGTCTCATTGTTAAGTCTAGTTAAAAAAGAAAAAAAAAGGATGCTTACAACTGCAACTGCAACTTAGCCTTTCAAATAAGAACTCAGAATCCAGCAGAACTCCTAGAGTAAGAATGGATATGTTATTTGTATGTAGAATTATATTAGTTTTTGTATTACTTCCCTTTAAGGGGTGGTAGGTGCATTTGTAAAGTTTCATAATTGCTCAGTTCCGATAGGTAAGATATCTCCTCCCTGCAAATCTGGAGAACTGTTAAAGTTGTCAGTACATTTCTGGAAGGCCTTACCTTGTTACGACTCTAAACACACTCACCATTTTCTTGCAGAGCAGCCGCCTCAGGGAGAAATCAGCAACTCTCCAGGAGTGGCTCATGAGCAAAAGCTCGCAGGACTCAGTCCTACAAAGGCACTGACATAATCTGGTACCATCCTTGGCTTCTTCTGCAAGCATGCAGTGCTGGGCCACTGCCAGAATATACCCAGGAATCACATCTGTACACACCTGTTTGCAGGAGACAGAGCCCGCTCTTTGGAATCTGCTGATGAAATCTGGCAGGTGCTCAAGGATGAAATATGCCTCTAGTTTGGGGGTTCTGCTTGCTATTCAAATCCCATCAAAGCATGTGGAAACCTTGCTGTCTCAGTCTTCCTCGTTTTTGAGGCAGAACATGCATACACACATGCATATATCCATATATGCACTTCTATCTATACGTGAGTATAATTTTCAGAAAACACAATTGCATAGTTTCAGAATATTTCTAGGACTCATCTCACTGAATTGTAGAGCAAGCTGCACTGAAATTGTTAGTATTTCAGAAGTGATTATTTTGGTATGATCACTTTTTTATTTATCTGTGTAAGTTTTCCCAACTTGTTCTTTCATCATTCTGCTCCTTTTCCTATTCATTTTTGCAAATGTTTTCTCTTTTCTATTCATTTTTGCAAATGTTTTCTCCCCCCCCCGGTTAGAATTCTATGAGCATTCCCTTCATGTTTTAGGGCCTTTTCTGAGGAGGCACTAAAGAGAGATAAAGCAATTCAGAAAAAGAACAGTAATCATTTAATAACTTTAACTACATAAAATCATAGAATCATAGAATGGGTTGGAAGGGCCTTAAAGATCCCCTAGTTCCAAACCTCCTGCTGTGGGCTGGGCTACCTTTCACTAAACCGGGTTGCTCAGAGCTTGATCCAACCTGTTGTTAAACACATCCATGGATGGGGCATCCACAATTTCTCTGGGCAACCTGTTCCAGTGCCTCACCACCCTGACAATAGAGAATTTTTTTCCTAATATCTAATCTAAATCTACCCTCTTTCAGTTCATCTCAGGTCATTTTGGAGGGAAAGGCAGGGAATGTGGAAAGAGAAACAGCCCAAAGTTCTCATTTTTTTCTATGCCATTTCAATATACAGCACAGTAACGGTGATTATTGGAAGTTCTTCTGAAAGTGGAAGTTGTTTCCCAACCAGAAATATAGAAAAGAATATCAGCTCTGGAAAGTTATATTTAAGAAGTCCAGCCAAAAAATTATTTTGAATAGCAAGTTTTGGAAGACATAAAACTAATAATAAATTTTTTTTTAAAGTGCATTCAAAACAGGAAGTCTGCCAGAATGTCTATAGGGCTGATAAGTAACTTGGATATGAAAGGGGAACCCAAATAAGATCAGACTCTACCTCAGCAAAGTGAGAAGAATTCCTTATGTAGGTGTTCACTATGGAATAGACTTTGGAGGTTCCCAGGCCGAAACTTTCTCTACAGGGCAAAACCTCTTTACTGGTTAGACGGTAGGAAACACAGAGCAGAAAATGAAATGGTCACTCTTCACAGTTCAGAGAGATTTCTAGTAGATGAGTGTAGGGAAATGCACTGTTCAACATAGTCCTTGGTAATTTGGTTAAGGATGAATAGTAAGGTGAGAGTAAATCATACTAGATTATTTAATGTAGTAAAAGCCAAAGATTTCTGAAAAATTGCAGAATAGTTTCAATTCTTTGTGATTGGTGATTAGAGTGTGGACCAAGAATAATGCAGATAAATGTTCAATCTGGAACAAAAAACCAAAGAGTCCTACTATACGTACCCAGTGATGAGCTTTAAGTGAGCTGTTACAAATCTGAAATATGGCTACTGCAACTGGTGAAACCATGTACCATTCTATAAAAACATCAGACTAAAGTAAAAGGAATATTATGAATTATTAGGAAAATGAAATGGAAGAGAGATTATAAGGTCACAAAGAAAATATACCTTATCTTCTAAGCCCCAAGGGACTCACCTGAAGTGGAAAATATATAAACAAGGATGTACAGATAAGTAAGATAATTAATGGTAAGGGATGGTATCTGTGTGAGGAACAATGAGTAGATTGGGATAACTGACATTTTTTTGTTCTGTTTAATAAAAACCCACAACCTATTTTGGCATCCTGGTGTACATGATCACTCCTACAATATTTCCTAGCAGCAAAGACATACATTTTGATAATAATAATGGTCTGCATTTTCATTGGTCTTTTTCTTCAAAATACAAAGTGTCCCAGGAATATTGTTTAAATCATTAAAGCAGCCATTTAAGTAAGCAAAACCAAATTCTGTTGGAATTAGAGGGTTGGAGGATGTCTTTGGGGCTCATCTGGGCCTACCCAAACAAGATTAGCTTTGAAGTTGCATCCGAGTTCAAAGGTTGCTCAGGAGCTTGCACAGAGACGTTCGTCCTGTCTCCAAGAACGGAAATGCCACAGACTCTCTGGATACCTGTGCCAGTATTTAACATACATACACACACAAGAAAGGAAAGATTTTTTCTGATATTTAGACAAAATTTCCTATGGTGTGACTTGGGACTGCTGCCTTTAGTCCTATTTTGGAGCACTATCTGTAAGTGTCTGACTTCATCTTACCTGTACATTGGAAAACAATTAGAATACCCCCTTATTCTCACCTTCAGCCAGAAGAACCCCTTTTCTGTCAGCGCTTCCATGTATGTCATGTGCTCCAGCCACCTGGTGCTCCAAGAGACTCATTCCAGTATGTCATTGTCCATCTTGCACAGTGGAATCCCAGACAGAACACAGTCCTCCGGGTAGGGTCCTACTAGTGCCAAGCAGAGGGCAAAGAATCACTCTTCTCAACTTGCTGGCTACACTCTTGCTAGTACAGCCCAGGATGGTGTTGACATTCAGGATGCACTGCTGACTCACATTGGAGTTTTTTTGTCTACTGAGACACCCAGGAATTTTTATGCAGTGCTGCTCTGGAGCCAATTGGTTCCCAGCCTGTCCTGCTGCATGATCAGGAATTGGCATTGGCCTGTGCTGAACTTATTTAAGTTTCTGCCAGATTTATTCTCCAGCTTGTTGAGAATTTTCTGAATGGCAGGCCTGCACTCTGGCACCTTAATTGCTCCTCTAATCAGGTATCATCTGTGAACTTGCTGAGGGCTTTATATCATCTCACCAGCTACAGTTGCAGTGAAGGCATGAATGAATGTCAGCACTGGTGTTGATTCCTGATAGATGTTACTAGAAATCACCTTTTTACAGCTGATCAGAACTCTTGGAGCCTCATGATGTGGCCAATAGTGCATTCACCTTGCAGTCCACTGCTCAAGTCCATGTCTCACCAATTTGGCTGTAGGAATGCCATGTAACAGGCCTTGCAGAAGCCAAGGTAAATAACCTCTTCTTTCATCGATCACGCCAGCCATCACCTCAGAGCAAGCACTCAGATTGTTCAAACACAATTTGCTGTTTGTGAATCCATGCTGTTCCCAATTGCCTTCTTGTCCTCCATGTGACTGCACATGGTTTTCACAAGGGTTTTCTCCAAAATCCTTGTGGAAACTGAAGGGAGCTCTATCAGCAAATAGTTCCCCAGATCTGCCATCATGCTCACATACATGTAACACTTTCCTATTCCCAGCCTTCAGGAACTTTTTCTGATTCCTGGGGACCTTTTGAAGAAGATACAAAGCAGTCCTTGCAATGACCTTAGCTACTTCTCTCCACATCCTTGGATACATTCTCTCTTGTCCCATGGACTTGTGCACGTCCAGTTTGCTTCTTTGGTCACTAATGTGATATTCCCACATTCTGCTTGGGAGATGTGAGGACAGAACTGGCCACGAAAGACCAAGCAGAAGATGCTGAGCTGCTCAGCCTTTTCTGTGTGCTTCAAGTCTGCTGCCTTGCTTCACAGCCCCTCATCTTCTTTAGACCTCCTTTTGAATCTACTTCTAGAAGTTCTTCTTGTTGCCATTTCCATTCCTCACCAGTTTCAAATCCAGCTGAGCTCTCGCTTCCCTAATTCCCTGCCTGCGTGACTGACAACTCTCTGCTCCTGAGTAGCCCTCTTTGGCCTCCTCTGCCTTTTTGCACTGGAGAGAAGCTAGAGCTCCCTGCCTGTCTGTTGTGCCTGTGTGACTGTGTGGGCTGTGGGGTAGGCTGAGCCCAGGTCTGGGGAGGTGGTCCTCAGAGAGCAGCATCCTCTAGGGGTTTCCTTCCCCTTCCCCTTCC
>VWPU01024771.1:0-13578 GCA_013398955.1 Callaeas wilsoni | reverse complement strand
CCCCCCGGGAACTCAATCCCTGCAAATAAACAAGGGGGGACCCCCAAACCCAGCGCTGACGCTCCAGCAATCTCTTTTTATTGTGCAATTGATTGGGTTTATATTAACACAATCATTAATAAGCCCTTACCTGGGGGGGAGGGAGCAGCTAATTACTAATTACAATTTCATAAAGCAATTAATTACAGCTCTGTCCCCCCCAACCCCCGCGTTTTAGGGGTGACGGACCTCCGGCCCCCCTAATTTTGGGGTGCGGGTTTCATGGGGTGCAGGGTTCCAGGACAGGAGCGTGACCCCGAAAATGGGGACTGGAGCCTTGAACTTGGCCTTCGGGGGAGACCCCCGCGGGCCCCCCCGGACTTTTAGAGATGTCAGGGAAAACCTTAAAAAAAGGAGAAAAAGAAAGATTTTTCTCACCTCTGGAATATTTTGGGGGAAAAGGTGATTCGAAGCCCCCCTTGTTTATGTCGGTATTACGCAGATGCTCTCCCAAACCCTGAGCCCACGGGTGCCCCCCCCCCCCAAGTTTTCTGTCCCCCCCAGGCTGCTCCATGCCCACCCAGGTGACACCCCAAACCACCAGGGGGTCCCCCAAGGTGCCCTGTCCCCCCTCCATGTGCCTCCCCCCAGCTGATCCACCCCCATCCAGGTGCTCCCCCAAATTCCCAGGGTGCCCCCCGAGGTGTTCTGCCCCCTCGGGTGCCCCCACGCCCACCAGGTGCCCCCCACTCACCGGCAGTGCCCCGGGGTGCTGGGGCAGGAGGGGGGGTCCCCACGGGCACGGGGGGGCACTGCCAGGCCAGGGCTCAGGCGGCCCCCCCAGAGACACTCCTCCAGTGTCCCCCAACTCCTGCTCAGTGTTGAGTTCCTGGGAAAAGGGGAATTTAAAAATATATTAAAACTGAGGGGTGGCCCCGCAATATTAACCCCCCCAATAATAATTCAATTTAATTATTAAATTAATTCCAGCCTCAAAAACCTCAAGCAGGAAAATCACCAGGCCCCCAAGCCCCCACATTATAGGGGGGTTGAGGGTAAGTTTTGGGGCTTACCCTCAATAACAGTTCAATTTGTTTTTCATTTTTAAATTTATTTCAACCTGAAAAATAAAAATCCCCCAAAGCCCACATTATAGGGGAGGTGAGGAAGATGGGGTCCCCAGAGGTGGGGGTCAGTTTTAAGAACCCTCTGGAAATAATAATTCAATTTAATTTTGATAATTAAATTAATTACAAGCTGAAAAATATCAAGAATAATCCCACGAGCCTTCCCAAACCCCAACATTATAGGGGAGTTTGGAAGTGGAGGGTCAGTGTTGGGGTCCCCGGATGCTGGAGCTCACTTTTGGGATGTCCCCCCCCCCCAGAATTATATTTATTGTCAATCTTAAAACTGAATTCCGAACTGAAAAATTAGAAGAAATTGGAAGAAATCTGTCCCCCTTCCATGTACCCCATCCCCAACCAGGCACTCCCCCTATCAGCTCCCCCAAATTCCCTATTAGAAGGGGGTTTGGAGACCAGGGGCCGGTTTTGGGGTACCCACCTGGCGGGCCCCCGCGTCCCGCAGCACGCCCCGCAGCAGGTGGATGTACTGGGCAGCCGCCCGCAGCGTGTCGGCCTTGCTGGGCCGGCGGTCCCGCGGCACCAGCGGCACCAGGGCCCGCAGCTGGGAGAAGCCGCTGTTGAGATTCCGGATCTGCAGGACACAGGGAGCCCGAAAGGGACCCCAGTTACAGACCCCAAAGGGACGAGGGACACAGTTGGGGACCAAGGGGGGACCCCCAGGTTACACCACGAGCCCTGAGTTAGACCAGGATCCCCCTCAGGAGCCAACCAGGCTCATCAGGATTAAACCAGACCACCCAGAATCAAAACTGGGGTCCCCCCCAGAATTAAACTGGTCCTCCCAGGATTCAACTGCCCCCCGAGGATTAAAGGAGGTCCCTCACAGAATCAAACTGGGGCCTTCACAGCTTTAAACCAGGCTCACCAGAATTAAACCTGGCCCTCCTAGAATGAAATTGGGACCCTTCCAGAATGAAACTGGGCTCCCTAAGTTTAAACTAGGCCCCTCCCAGGATTAAAACTGGGACTCCAAAATTAAACTGGCCCCTTCCACAATTAATCGAGGCTCTCCTAGAGTTAAACTGGGATCTTTAAATTAGGATTAAACTGGGCTCACCAGGACTAAACATGACTCTCCTAGAATTAAACTGAGACCACAGAATTTAACTGTGCCCCTTCTAGAATGAGACTGGCACCTCCTACATTTAACTGGGTTTACCAGAATTAAAGTGGCCCCTTCCAGGATTAAATTGGACCACCCCAGAATTAAACTTGGGTACTTAGGGTTAAACCAACCCCTCCAGGACTACACCTGGACCCCCTAATTAAACTGTGTCCCTCAGGATTAATCTGCAGTCCCCTCAAGATGAATCTGGGGTCCCTCCAGGATTAAACCAGACTTCGCTCCATTAAACCAACCCCCTCTTGCCCAGGATCAAACTGCACTCCTCAGAATTAAATTCAACCCTCCTAAAATCCAGCCAGAGCCCCCCAGAATTAAACTGACCAACTCAGGATTAAACTAGGCCCTCCTAAAATTCAACTGGGGCCCCCCAGGATTAAACCCACTCCCCAAACACAAAGTCCCCCCTGGACCACCCATGTGGTGGCACTGCCAGCGTCCCCAGCTAGAGCAGCCCTGGGTGCCACCACGATGTGACCCAGCCCCCCGGGTGTGATTTGGGGGGTTCGGCAGGTTTTGGGGTCGCTCACCCTCTCTCTCTCCTTGGCGTTGGCCGCCTGCCGCCGCTCCAGCACCTCCGCCAGGTCCCCGGTGGGCTCGTAGCCCCCGTCGGGGCCGCGCCGCAGGCGGGCGATGGTGGCCGGGCGGGGCAGGGGCCCGAAGCGCTGGCGCAGGAGCCCCTCCAGCAGCTCGGGGGGCGGCGTGGGCTGCAGGACCCCCGGGGGCTGCGGGACCTCTGAGGGCTGCAGGACCTCCGAGGGTTCTGGGATCCCTGCGGGCTCCGAGACCTCTGAGGGCTGCGGGACCCCCGAGGGCTCCGAGATCCCCAACACCCTTGAGGGCTCCAGCACCTCTGAGGGCTCCGAGACCCCCGGGGGCTCCAGGAGGTCCAGCCGCCCCCCAGCTCTGCTGGGCTCCCCCATCCCACAAAAGGACCGAAGCTGCACCCACTGAGCTGACACGCAAAAGGGGAGGACGCTGCTGAAAAAGGGCCTTAAATACCCGGGACCAAACGAGGCACAGGTGGGACCCAGCTGAGCCTGACGAGCTCTGGCTGTGCCTCAGTTTCCTCACCCACCATCCCAGCCTGGTACCCACAAAATCCTGATCCCTTGCTGTGCCTCAGTTTCCTCACCCACCATCCCAGCCTGGTACCCACAAAATCCTGATCCCTTGCTGTGCCTCAGTTTCCTCACCCACCATCCCAGCCTGGTACCCACAAAATCCTGATCCCTTGCTGTGCCTCAGTTGTCCCCACTCACCATCCCAACTCGGCATCCACAAAGCCCTGAGCCCAAAAAACGCCCCCCAAAACGATGCTGAGGGACATTTGGGGGCCTGGCACCCATGGGCACCTGGATTCACTCCAGAGAGAAGTGAGTTGTTTTGAGAGGCCTCGTGTGTTCCTAAAAATGTGGGAAACACTTTTGGGTGGGCAAAACAGAAATAGGAGGTTTAGCGAGACGAGGCCCGGCTCGGTAGGTGGCAGTGTTAGTCCCGACATGCTGCAAAACTCAGGGAGGCTGGGGAAAAAATGGTAAAACCTCCCTTTTTCCTCCAAAAAGTCGGGTCGCTTTCCTCCAAAAGTCAGGTCACATATCCCACCATGGAGGGAACCTCATCCCAGTCCTGCCACCAGGATGAATTTCCTCTCCCCTCTGGTGTTTTCATGGGGAAAAGCCCTCCAAGGGGGCTCATCCTGGAGTATTTGGGGGCTCCAGAAGGGAGCGGGTGCTCTGTGGTGTCTGTGGGGCATGGACATGTCCCCTGTGCAGGGTTGGGGCTGCCCTGCCTCAGTTTCCCCAAACCTGGAAGCACCTGTCGGGGCTGGACGCCATCCCCAACTGCTCCAGGATCCTGGAAGTTCTTTCTGTGTCCATAAGGAGAGTGAAGGTGCAGAGTAAATTGTAAAGAAACCCCTAAGTGACCGTAAAATGAGCCTCAGAGGTGCCTCGAAGTTAATTGAGGTTTTTCTAAGAACTTAGAAAAACCCAATTTTCTTCTCTTTAATGCTCCGTAATGAGCTTCCCTATCCTGCAGCAGGCTCTGGATAATCCCATTATTCCTGCCCCGATCTGGGCATAATTCCGGTATCTGACAAATTAATCTGAGGGCAGGGAGGTATAAAGTCACCCCAAAAATGGGTCTGTGCCCAGCTGCTCACCTGTGTGGCTGGCACAGACCTTTCCCGTGAGAATTTTTCTTCTCTTCCTTCTGTGTTCTATAAACAAAGATAAAGTTTGGATGTTATCAAAAACAGTTCCTTGGGTTTGGACAGTTCAGGCCTGGCCAATTAGGCCCAGGGGGAGGTTTTGAACTGGCCAATCTGGGTGACCTTTCAAGAACCTATATAAGCTAGAAACAAATAATAAAGACACCTTTTTTCCTATGCTATGCGGAGAGTAAGTCTTCATTTCTCAACAGCGGCTCACAGCGACACACCTGGGCTCACCACTGGCAGTATCCGGGGGCGTCAAGCCCCCCAGTCGGGGTTTGTTCCTTCTCTGCGTTGGGAAACGCTGGGAAATGCTCCAGCTTGAACGGATTAAATATTGAGGGGAAAAATGAGGGGTGGGGGTAGAGAAGGGGCTGGTGGAAATGGGGTTTGCAGGGGTTGTGCCCTGAGGGGAAATGAGCGGGGGCAGTGGGGAAGGAATTGGGGATTGCAGTTATTGGAGGTGCAATTATTGGAGGTATTATTTGGGGTCACAGTTATTGGGGGTCAGGGTGTTTAGGGGTCACAGTTATTAGTGTCACCATTTTAGGTTATTAGGATTTGGGGTTATTAGGGGACACAGTTGTTAGAGGTCATGGTTAATAGGGTTTGGGGTTACTAGGGGTCACACTTATTAGGGGTCACAGTTAATAGGGTTTGGGTTATTAGGAGTTACAATAATTAGCATTTGGGGGTTATTAGAGATCATGGTTTTAAGGGATCACAGTTATTAGGGCCCATATTTTTTAGGAGTCACTATTTTTTAGGGTCACTTATTAGGGACCTCATTTTTCAGGGCTTGTGTTTTTTAGGGTGACAGTTATGAGGGGGCAGGGTGATGAGGGGTCTCAGTTAGGGATGGGAGCCTGGAAAAGGCTGAACTCCTGTGAAACATCATCCCAGCAACCCCGGGGGTGCTGTTTTGGGAATGCCCGTTGGTAATGATGTTTTCCAACCCTTCAAGCTCACTTATCCCTCTCATTTTCCCTCTTTGAGCACAGGCAGAGCAGGAACGAGGTCCCAATGCCCCATCCCAGGATGCTCCCTAAATCCAGGTGTCTCCATCTCTTTGGGTCCACCCCATCCCACCCACCCCAACGACGGTGATCCATCGAGGATCGGACATTTGCCGGTATCACGCGGCTGGAAACACGACCCGTGGGTTTCCAGTTACCGTGGCGGGGCAGCTGGGAAGGTCGGTGCAGGGGGACGGTGCCAGGGCTGGTCCGGGGCAGCTGTTGGCCTGGGATTAAACCCAATCCTTTCTGGCATGGTCCCAAACATCTTGGAAGCATCTGGTCCCTGCCAGAGCCACCGGCCTCGTGCTGGCTCTGTGGTGCCCAGATCCCGGTCTCGGGTGGAGAGAGCGGGAATAAAGCACTCCGAGGGGGGTTATGGAGCTGTGGCAACACCTCTGGTCACTTCCACCTCTCCATCCTCCTCCTCGTGCTGCCGAACACGTCCCAGGACACCCGCTCTACTGGGATGCATGCTGGAATTGCTGGCATCACTCATAACCTGCTCCCTGAGCTCTCCAAGGCTCGAGCCTGGGCTGGCACCATGATCCCCATCCCGCTTCCAGCAGGTTCTGGGTGCCCAGGGATGGGCTCACAGCTGCCAGTGTAGGGAAATGCGGGAGAGCAGGTATCCATGTGGACGGGGAGGCTCCTGGAAAACTTTTATCCTGTCATTAAAGCCATGGAATCCTCTCTCCTGCTGCTATCAGTGCTGCTGGTAACACCACGACCGCATCTCCCAAGTGCCTTATCTTTGCCAAATATCCCGGTGCTCCGATGTGAGACAGAGAGATCTCTCCTGGCTCAGTCTTCCCAGCTCACCCAGAAGTCTGAAGGGATATTTGGGAGGGAATTCCAGGGGCCGCGTTTGCCACTAAATCCAGCCCTGGGGTTGATGCTGTAGGATTTGCGGCTGGGTGGGTTCCCAGCGCAACGTCCAGGGGTCCGAGGGACATCCCGGGGGACATCCCGGGGGCATCCCAGGGGCATCCCGGGGGGCATCGCCATCCTGCTGCCTCCCAGGCACTTGCTCCTCCAGCCCTCCTTATAAAGGGATTATTTATCCCCCTTTTGTGATGAAGAGCAGGGGGTGGGGCGCCGGGGGTGAGGATTGTCCCGGCCACCCACCGAGATTCCCGGGAGTCCCATGCTGGGTAGGGGCAGGTCTCTCCCCCGCCATGCCTGGATTATCCATGAGGCAGGAGACACAGCGAAGGGATTTATTGGCACGGCGAGGATTCCGGCTGGGAGAGCCGAGCTGTGGGGCTCGGCATCGCTTGGATCCCCTCAACCCCTCCCATCATTCCAGGGGGGTATTAAACATTCCTGGCTTGGTTAAATCTAAATAATGACTAAAATCCTACTGGGATTGGTGGGAGGAAGTAAATCCGGGACAAGCAGCGGTGCCCCCAGCGCTCATCTCCCACCACCCAGCGCCCGCGGTTCACTGATTTTCTCATTCCTGGAGATTCCCGGGAAGGGGATGGCGGGGCCGGAGCGCTGGTGCCGTTCCTGCCGTGCCGGCCGCGGTCGGAGCGGGATGAACAAAGGCGGCTCTGTCCGTCCCGGGTGAAGGAGTCTTTGTACGAGCTGTGGGCGGCGGAGGGACGATCCCAGCCTGGAGCAGCCGGAGTTTTCCCCGTCCGAGCGCAGAGGAAATTTTGGATATAGGAGAAGTTTCCATTGGATGGCGGCGCTGCCAAACCCCGGTCATGAGGCAGGTGGATGCGGGGACAGCTCGGGGTAGGGGTCTGGCTGTCCCAGGGTCCGGATGAGTCCTGGGCTGTCACCGGCGGCCATGTGCCCTGGGAACAAGATGGGATGGGATGGAATGAGGATGGGTAGGGACAGGAGCTGGGGTTGGGACAGGAAAGGGATTGGGGGTGAGATGGGACAGGAACCAGGACAGTGTAAGGGTGGGGGACAGGGATGGGGGTGGGGATAGGACAAGGGTAAGACAAGGACAGGGATCAGGACAGAGATGGTGACAGGGATGGAGATGAGAATGGAGATGAAATGGGAACAGGAACCAAGACAGGGATGGGGTCAGGGATGAGTAAGGGAACAGGATAGGGACTAGGATTGAAATGGGGATAGTGACAGGGATGGAGAAGGGTTTGGGAATGAGATGGGGACCAGGATGGGGACAAGGGATCAGGGGTGGGGGCAGGGATCGAGATGGGATGGGGACCGGGATCAGGATGGGGTTGAAGTGAGAACAGGAACCAAGACAGAGATGGTGGCAGGCATGGGACGGAAGCAGGTTTGAGATGGGGGGGATGGGGATGAAGATGGAGATGGGGGCAGGGCAGGGATGAGGATGGGCATTGGGGATGGGGATGGGATTGGGACAGGGATTGGGGCAGGGATGGGATAGGGACAGGGATCAGGATGGGGACAGGGATGGGTATGGGAATAGGATTGGGACAGGAATCAGGATGGTGACAGGGGCAGGGATGAGGACAGGGATGGGACCAGGGTTGGAGCTCAGCTCTGCCTTGCCCTGCCAGCTCACGCAGCCCCTGACCAAGGGCTGGGGCTGAGCTCAGAACCTGGCCTAAGATTTAGGTCTGGTCTTAACCTTTAGTCCATCCAAGTGATGCCTAAATCCAGCCTGGAGCCTGCTGCTCTCAAATCCGAGCTTTACCCCTTTTCTCAAGCACGTCCCTCTCTGTGATGGGAAAACCTGGGGCTGCAGTTCCATCCTCCTCCCTGGCAGCAATTCATGCCTTTCCCATCGCAGCTAACCCTCCAGCACTGGCTGCTGGTGCTGCTGGGCCCTCCGAGCTGGATAATCTCTGTTAGAATTAATAAATGAATCAACCTTAACCCTCTTTGCCTGCCAGCTCCTCTCCAGCAGCAGGGAGAGGGGCCCTGCGTGCCCACTGTCACGTAGGGATGGACCCACGGAGCCGCGGGGTGGGGGAGGAGCCAGGCAGCTCTTTTCGCCCTCTTTTATCCCCCATCCGGGTTTTTGGAATTCTCCAGGACTCTCAAAGCTCCTCATAAGCACGGGAACTGCCGCTGCTGCCATGGCAGATGCCGCAGATCCCAATTAAGCCCTTTGCCGGGTCAGATCCATGTGGGAGGCCACGTGTCCCTGTCCCACGTGTGCCCTCACACGCAACACACATTTGCACACGCATGATGTGTCTCCAGCAGGCTTGGGGCCGTATGGACTCATTCCGCCTCAGGGCTTCCAGCCCCTCCGAACACATCCATCCCTCCTCAGCAGGGATTTTTCCATTTTATTTTCCCTCTCTGGGAGAAAGGAGAGAGGATTCCTCAGTAAAACTCTCTGCACTGAAATTTGGGCTGGGGGAAAGCAGGGTCGCCCCCACAGGGACAGAGCAATGCAGGGCTGATCCATGATCTGGCTGCTCCTTTTGCCGTGCCAAGGGGTCCGGAGCAGAGGGGTCCTCCATGGGGGTGCAGTGTGGGGCAGGAGGAGCCCAAACTCTCCCCAGAGCACCTCATCCCAGACAGCCTCGTCACTCTCATCCCAAGGCTCCGGGATTACACCGCTGCTGCTCAAATCCCATCTTCATCCGCGCGGTGCCCAGCCAATGACCTCGGCGCTGGCACGCAGGGCCTTCCTCCGCAGGGATCAGAGATGATAAAGCCCTCCCAGAGCCAGCTCGGTGCGGCGAGGTCTCAGCCCCAGTCTCAGCAAACCATCGTGGATGCTCCAAGGATGACATCCACGTACACGGAGAACGGGATGGACAGCGAAAGCTTCATCCAGGTAGGGGGATTTTTGCCCTGGATTCGGGATTGTGAGGGAGTTTGTGCTCCTTGTACCTGCATGAGGATCTGCGATGGATGCAGCACAAAGGGGTGAAAGGCGAGCAGCTGTGGGTGTCAGGGGGTCACGGGATGGGTGCTGGAGAATAATTGATGGCAGGGTGGAGGGGAGATTTTTCTCAAATCTCTGGCCTTGACCAGGTTGGGCGATGTTGGAGCAAGGTGGGATGTAGTATTTGGGGTGATTTTCTGCCTGTCAGAGTGAATTGGTGGAAATACATGTGACTGGAGTCTTTGAGCCGCGATCATTCTGTCAGGGAGTGAGGGAGATGCTGCCTGTGATGAGCGAGGAGCCTGGGAGAGCCCAGAGAGCTCTGGGCTGGACTTAGGAATCATTCTGGACTTGGGGCACCTGGGTGGGTTTCAATCCTTCTCTGCCACCAGCAGCGCTGTGGCTTTCGGCTGGGGTTTTGAAGGGGCAGGAGGTGGGTTCCCAGCCCCTCGCTGCCTCGCCAGCTCTTCCCTGTGTCTCACCCAGACCCCGAGGATGGGCTGGCAAGCACATCTGTCTGCACGTGGCTTTGCCACGCTGGTGTGGCTGCTGGACCCTGCCAGGACACCACAGGACTGAAGGGTGGGGTTCTGTCACAGCTGTGCACTTGCGTCTTCCTCTAATCCGAGTTTTGGGTTATTTCCTCCGATCGGGTGGGAAGGATTTCACGGGGTCGGTGTAAGCTGGAGATGTGGCTGTGGCACAGGACCATCGGGGTGGTTATCCCACTCCCAGATGAGACCCCTGGGATCCAGCTTGCTCACACCCACAGCGCTGGGAGAAAGGAGAGGAATGGCAGAGGCGAGAGGAAACCTCTGGCATGGAGCATTCCCTGCCCAGTCTCGCTCGTGTCCCTGCTCCAGTTTGGTGGCATCAGGGACGTGGCGTGTCCCACGCTGTGGGACGTGGTGGTGCCCACGGAAAGTGCCCCAGGGATGCAGGAGAAACCTCCCCTTTCTGCTGCGATTGGGAAAGTGCCGCACGCGGGAGTTGCTCATCCCAGGGCAGAGTGACTCAGGGTCCTGTGTCCTGACCGGGACTTTTGACCTCGGAGCTGTGCCAGGTTTTGTGGCACCTGGCACAGCCCCTCTGGGATGCAGGATGGTCCTCAGCTCTCCCTGCACTTGGCCATGCTGGCTTTTGGGAACAGCATCTTTCCTGCTGCAGCTCCTGCCAGCTCCAGCGTCCAGGCTTTGGGTGCTGGACTGGGACTTTTGGGACCTTCCTGGGATGCTGGGCACAGTGTAGCTTCTGGGAATGGAAGGGGCCAGACATCTCCTCTCCCCGTGGTGTCACGGGGCTGATCCCGTGGAGCATGCAATGGATCAGGAGATGTCTGATGGAGCTGGCGGGCTCCTCTACGGCTGGATGAGCTGGCACTGCCCCGAGGGAGGTCTGGTCAGGCCAATGTCATCTTCATGGTGTGGTGATTTGGGCAGCAGCAGCAGGACATGCAGGGCAGGAGCTGGGAATGGAGGCGGGAAACAGGATGCAGGATGTGCAGGTGTGGAGTGTCCCACTGCAAAATTGCCCTGGGCAGAGGGGGCTGCTTGGGGATGGAGATGATCCCAGGGTTGATGGTCAGCATCACCAGTGGAGAGTGGCCACCTCAAGGGGACAGTGGCCACAAGCAAGGAATGGTGACCATCACTAGAGGCGGATGGTTGTCACCAACAGAGAGTGGCTGTCACTAATGAAGGGTGGCCAGCACCACTCCAGGATGGCCATCACCAGTCAAGGATGGCCATCTCCAGTGGAAGGTGGCCATCATCTTCAGTCCCCTCCTGGCACAGGTCTGGTGACCCCCATGCCCACCCATCTCTGGATGCGAATACCCAGCCAAACCCCCTTTGGATCCCTCCTGTCCTGTCTGGTGGCCTCGGTGGCTTTGAGGGTCACACAGGGTTGGGGGAGTGAGGGAAGAGCCGGAGCAGTGTGTCAGCGACACGTGAGGATGCTAGAATTAGGTGGCTCCAGCTAATCTAATTTAATCTCCCCTTTTCCATCCGTTCCATGGAGATTAGCCCGGCGAGCGGGGTGGGAAGCCAGGCTATGGGAGCTGGGGCGGCCCAGCCCAAGGACACCCAGTCCAACCCCCGGGGAATCCCCCTGGCCGTTTTGGGGAGGGGTGGCTGTGGGGGGTGACCTTGGGGTGCAGAGGGGTTTGGGATGGGCTGGAAATCGATCCGGCATTATGAGATCTGCAGAGGAGCAGCAGCAGGATGGAAGGAAGGACAGATAGATTCCCACCGCCCCCAACGCGAGCAGGGCACAATCCTCCCCTCCCTCGCCCTTCAGGGAGCAGTTTGGGATGGGCGAGCCCACTCCCTCTCCACAGAGCCGGGGAAAGGCTGTTTCACCCAGCTCGGCCCAAGGTCACGCGCTCATCCTGCGGCTGCCGAAGAAAGAAAAGTTCTCCGACCGGTTTTCTATTCCCGGCCCCGTGCGAGGGCTGGGTCCAGCCAAGTTCCAGGTTTCCGGTGCTTTGGGTGACAGGGCAAAGTCAATAACTGGTCGCTGGTGTCATCCTGATGCCGATGGGTTCGTGGGGCTGTGTGTGTCCATGTCCAATGAAACCTCGTTGGAAACTATGTGGAGCAGCGCTGGAGCGATGAATCACGGAGCAGGTGATCCCAGATGAGTTCATGCCTCTCCTGGAGCAGCTCCAGCTCCAGGGTCATCCCAGCTGCTCCGTGCTTGGATGGTCCGGTTCCCAATTCCTCTATCCCCACCCATGCCTCAGTTTCCCTGGTACAGAAGTGGGTTATGACCCTCAGCAGGTTCCCAGAGGTCTCCTGTGGGCCCGCAGGAGCAGCAGCGCTCCGTGGGGGGCTTTGCTCTGTGCTGTGGGTCAGGCTGGTCCCAGGGTGCCAGGATGCCCCGTCCCTGCTCTGGCCGCTGGGCACGGCTCTTCCTCACACTCCGACGTTGTTATTACTGCACCACTCGTCCTTAAGGAATCACATTAGAGAAATTAGAGCTGGTTGTAGCTCCAGTCCCTACAATCAGCCGCTTCCTTTTCCTAAGGAACGCGGCATGAAATGCCGATAGATTGTTACAAGCCCGTGTGGAGCTGGGAAGCAGCTGGGATGCCTTGAAAAGATTTCCACTGGGAGCTTTATTCCATGAAAGGAATTCCAAAACCAACTGAAAAACCTCAAATTAAAAAAATTACTTTATTTAGAAAAACTGGTTGAGCAGAGGCCAGCTCTTCTCAGTCTTTTCTCAACTAGAGCATTATCTGTCAAATCAATGGAGTCTTGGGGAATATTTTCCCTGAATAAACTGATTTTATGGGACAGAAGGATGAGACAGGTCCCTCATTTTGCACAGACAGTCACTTCCTTCATCCAGCCAGGCTGCCGGCAGATGGGGAAGGCAGACAGATGTGTCCAGCTATTTTTAGGCTCAAATGCTGCTTTAATTTCAACTTAACCACGGAGAATTTGGCTTTTTAGGGTAAAAAAAACCCCCTGGATCAGAGGGTGAATTGAAATGTAGGGGCAGCGACAGAGATTAATGGAATATCCTGAGTTGGAAGAGATCCACAAGGATCATTGAGTCCAAATCCTAAAATGCATCAGGTCACGATCCAGGGATTTAACTGGCATGCCTGACAGATTCATGGTGGGCCCGGCGGGACTGGATCCTCCAGGAAAAGGTGTCTGGTAGCAGGATTGTCTCGGCTTTGGCTTTGGTTCCTTCTCCCCCTCTTTCCTTTGAAACGGAGTTACAATTCCTTGTGCAAAAACACCAAAATGTTTTAAATGGCCACGTAGAAAAGGACACTTGAGAGGGTGAAGGCAAGAAGAGCCGGAGCTGCTCCGAACTGGTTGGGAAAGCGGCAGGAGTGGGCAGACGGGTTGGGTAACTCCTGCCTCAGGGCTGCTGGGACCGGCTCTGCTGGGAGCGGGGAGCGGGAGCCGCTCCGGAGGGCCAGGACGTGCCGCGGCCCTCGTAGGGCTCTGGGCCACCGCCGCCCGGCTGCGGCCCTCGGACTCCCAGATGGAGCCGGGATGGAGGCGAGGAGGAAGGCGGGATGCTGGAGGCAGATCCCGGCCTCACTGATGCTTCCAAACGACGCTTCCCAAGGTTTTCGGGGCGCAGCGGGCACCCCCCGCCGTCCGTGGCTGCGCACGGGGAGCGGGACACGCGGGCGTCGGAGCGAGCGCCACGGGCCGCGGGGTGATGGATGCGACCTGACGGGTGCACGGGGCCGCGCACGTTCACACGCATGTGACAGCAGCGGGCACACCGGGCCGGGAGCGGCAGCTGCGTGCGCGGGCACACGCACGGGCTGC
>VWPU01024759.1:0-52132 GCA_013398955.1 Callaeas wilsoni | reverse complement strand
CTCTTTCTCGTCATTTTTTTTTTCTGGAAACTCTGATCTGTGTCTGGGAATCCTTGAGAGTTAGTGTTTGCAGGAGCTGCTGTACTCTGGCAAAGCCTGGACACAGTGGTGTGAACATGCATCACAGTGTGTGGGATTTTCATCCAAGACACCTTGGCAAGATCTACTGCACATCTCTGCCCCACAACAGCCAACTGCAGCATGTTTCATGCATTTGGGAAATGTTAAACCTTATTGTGCCCCCAGCACCAGTGGCCTTCTTTCTGCAGGAATAGGAAATCTGGCACTTCAAAAACTGTGCCACAGGATCTCTGTGCTTGCACTGAGTAATTCCTGCCTTTAGGCTGAGTCCCCATGATGATTGCACTAAGACTCCATAACTATCAGAAATGTGAAATTGCACCAGTTCCCAACAACAAACTAGGGTTGGAGGTGGTTCACAAGCTGAACACGAGTCAGCATGCTGCTCTTAAATGGAGGGTCCCATCAGCAAGTAGATACAGAGCTGAAACCTGCCAATGTCCATCTCGTGTACTTAAGGAAGGCCTTGGCTGAAGTGCTGCCCTACCTTGGCTCGGTGAAGGAGGAACCAGTGGAGAAGGGCAGGAGTGTTTTTATAGTAAGAAATTACTTACATAAACAAATGGTTCCGTTTTAGATGGTTAAAGTTACATCCTTGTCAGGTTGCAGTGCTTATAGGATCACAAGACCCCTGTTCAAGCACCCAGAGGGACTCCAGTTTGAACTGAAGTGCAGGGCTTACGAAATCCTGTGAGGAGGAATTCCAGAACAAAAGTTCTGTGAGTTTTTGTGATAATGTGCAGTCGTTTTTTGTTCTGTTTTAGGGGTTCTTTTTCTTTTTGTGGGGAGCTCTGAACAAAGAAGCTCTCAGAATTTACTTCTCTTGCTTACTAACTGGGATGTTTTAGGCAGTGAAATTTGAGGGTAATGGCTAGTTGCCTTCAGTTCAAGAGACTTTGAAGATTTGATTTACAGTATTCATAAAGGAATAATTATAGAGTATTAAGCTGAAAGAGACCAGGGATGGGAATGGATCATAAATTTAATGAGTCAGCAGTGTTATTCTGCTATGAAGGAGGCACACTGGGATGTATAAACAGACCTGTAATGTGCAAAATTTCAGTTATTTCTTCTGCCTTCCTTGATGATGGGAAAAATCTCAACTAAACTACCCTAATTCTAGTGATGCTTTTCCAAGGGAGAGCTGAGAGGATAGAATGTCCAGAGATGGACAAGACTGCTGAGGAAAGAATAAGATACCATCATTCAGTGTAGAGAAAAGAAAACTGAGGGGAGGCGGAAGTGGCCAAGTTCAGGAACAGCCCTTCACCAGTCCCGAAGCAGAGGGAAGGAAGTAAAAGGTTTAAAGAGGAAAAAATGAAAAAAAATGCAATTAGATGTCTGAAGACATATCTTGCTAGGAAAGACAGCGAAGCACCGAAATAGATTGTGTAGAGAGATGTCCATTGTCGCAGGCTTTTAAGCACAGATTAGGGAAACATCTGTCAGGGATGACAGCAGTTTAGTTGATCTCTTGGGGTAGAGGGCCGACTAGATGATCTCTGGAGGTTTCTTCAAGTCTTGCTTCGTAGAGCTCTAAGGTTTATTTCTTTATTATCCAGTCATTGTCTTGAATCTCTAAGGAAGTTTCTTGCTTAAATTAAATCTGTTTAGTTTTACTTGCATAAGGCTCTTAAAGAAGAGGAAATTGTTCTGCTTTCTCAATGCTTGACTGCAAACTGTGAATAATTATGACAGCCTTATAAAGAGATCACCACAAGTGGCAATTAACATACATGTTGAAACAAATGGGAATGATTCAGTCGTACATGTGAACCAAAAAAACCTATCCAATTCTGGCTTAAGTGAAAGCCTGACTATTGCCGATCAAATGCAAGAGAGGAAAGCCAAACCTTTCAAAACATGACACGTGATAGAAGGTACTAGCTATAGCTCAGTAAGGGTGTGAAGGAAATGGATAAAGGAGTGAAAAAAACAGAGTATAAAAAGATTAGCTCTCTAGTAAAGAGCCAATATCATTGCAGAAGCATTTAAATCCCTGCAGGAGATTTACTGAAGACTCTGCCTTGGATTAGAATTTGATATAAAATAACTTAACTGAAGTCATACAATTTCTATGCCATTTGTAGCTGAGTTAATAGCATATGTTCCTGGAGGATTACAGTCAATGATTAAGGAAATTAGGTTTTGTTTGAATTTAATTTAGTTGTATAAAGCTGCTACAATAATTTACAGCTTTGATATTTAATATTTAATAACCCAGATCTTAAAAGAATCCGAGGTATAGCAATGTCATTATATATTGAAATATTATCCCCATAAGTAATTTATATTTGCTAGTTGAGAAGAATGTTCATCAACTAGATGGGCTAAACCGGAGCTACTTGATAAAAAACCAATGCAGTTTTACAGGTAGCGGTAGTGAAATCTTTCTGTATCTGTTATCCAGTAAATCATAATTCACTTGGAGAACTTCTCAATCTCAGTTTCAGTCTTCATAGGAATATACCCCTGATAGTTTTCTTTCATCTAATTTCCTAGCTTTTGCCTTTATGAACATTACAAATACTGTCTATTCTTTCTTATAAACCTGCTTCTGCTGCTCTATCCTTTCATTTAAAAAGAGAAATAAAATGCTCAGTCTCCGATTTAGCAGGGTACCCTGTTTCTGTTCAGAGAAAAGGAGGCATGTAAAAACCCTCATCTGAAAATCATGCCCCCAGTATTTCCAGATACCTTTCTGTTTATAAGAGCCACAAGATGTGGTTTAAGTCCCCCCCCGCCCTGCATTGAGGCCACCAACGGCAGAATCCAGTGTCAAATACACTTGTGTGAGCTTATCATCCAAAGTGCAGACATGCACCTGTGAAGCAAGAGAGCACAACGGCTTCCAACGGCCAGCCTGCTCTCTTGCATCTCTCCATGCTTCCCTTCTTGTGCCTGTAGCCATTTCTCTCCTTCTCTAGACCTTTTCCTAGGAGGAAAGGACCCATTGAATGGTTGGCTGTTTTGGATAGCCACCACCTGTTGTGGGCCTGTCTTGGGGTGATTCTATGACAATACTGTATTCCCCATCGCCTGCTTGACCTCTAGTGTACCTTTAAATTGCAAAGGGGAGAGAGAGAAGCCGAGGGAACTCTTCAAAGCAGCTAGCTTGACCTTGTAACTAGAATGTTTACATTTTTCTGCCAGTTAGAAGGGTAAAGAGAAGAGTTTTACTCTCTAGTTTCTTTGGCTTTCAGCTGAGAAGGGACTGTGATCTGCCTCAGCGGCTTCTGTTCCTTTTTGGACTGTTTTCGGCTTGCTTCTTCATCCAAGACCAGCTATCATCTCCAGAACCTGCTCAGCAGGACCCTCCAAGGGGATTGTCGGACCCTGCCTGGCCTGGTCCAGCATAGGACTGCAGGTTTTACCTACAGAAAGAACTCTAAAATCCACCAGCCTTCTTTAGGGAAGGGGGGAGGGGGTTTCAAGATCCTTTTCTGCCCCGTGCCTGCAGGGGACTCTGTTTGTTAAAAAAATAGCTTTTTTCACTTTCATTCAAGAAAATTATTTTCCCAAACCCATGGGGGAAGGGCTGCCAGGACCTGCTTGCCTGGCAGGCAGGAGAGAGAGAGATGCCTCTTTAAGATTGTTTCCTCCTAGATTTGTGTCCAAACTGGCACGGGGCCACTGCCTTCCAAGACTCAGATCTGATAAAGGAGGGTGAGCTTAGCACAAACTTCAGCTCATTTTTAGTGCATTGTGAGTCCAGGCTTTCAGAAGGAAGGTGGGAGCACTGACTGCCTGGCACTACAGTTATGAGTGGCCATGGGTCTGCCACAAACACTGGGGCCCTGGCTGGAGTGTGAGGTGCTGTGAGCTGGCAGAACTCCACTGACATCAAAGCTTCTGCAGCCCCAAAATGTGGCAAAGAGGAGTGTGTTTTCCCCTCTGATTAAAGCTGGGGGAAAACATATGAACAGTTTGTAGCTCTCTACAGTTATACATCTTTTCTGTTGGTTTTATAGTTCAGGAAAAAAAAGCCTTCTGGAAGGACCATATTTTTCTTGAAGAATAGAAAGAAAGAAAAGGTTTCAGGTATTTTATTAGGATTTGTAATTCCTCCTTCAGCCTGGGCTCTATTTCTGGGGAGACACAGGAGTTCTGCAGCACTGCATATTTCAAAGAACAATAGAAGCAACCTTGTTCTGCAGGCACTATTTCAACCATGACTGAAGTGAAAGACCGAAAGTTACAAACAGTGAAAAACTGTAGCATTTGTCCTCAGCAAAGAGGAAAACTTTCCATTTTTGGCTAGGAATCCTTTGAATTGTCTTTCTAGTCATTCTCTCTCCTGTTTTCCAACGTAAGGATCATGTGATGACCGGACCAGAATAACACTGTTCATGTTTGGGGCACAAATAAATGGAGGCTGGGCACAGGTTCCTGGTACAGCTGTTGCCAGTGAAAAGGCCAAGCCCCTCTCACAGATGAAACACTGGGCACACAGGCACAATATCTCAGGCTTTAGACAATGTTTGTCAAGATAAGCTGTAAGCTATCTTGACACCAGCTGTAAGCTGGTGGCACTGTTTTTGTTTACCCTCTTAGTACCTCTGCATAGTCTTAACAATTAAGTTTTTCCTCCATGGTCTGAATTTACTGGAATTCCTATGCGAGTGTTTATTATGGCACTGAGCCTAAGCTAATGAGTCTGAAGTCAAGCCAATACTACCTGTGTCTCACTGCAACTTGATTTCTTGGGCATGGTGTCTTGCTAATTACAATCATATGCCTCTGATAAACTCAAGTCATAAGTAAGAGGGATGAAAAAACGTATATAAAAAGAAAATCCTCAAACCTGTAATGTTTGTGCTGAGTACCTGGGTACATGTACTGGGTCAGCTCTCACAAAGCCAGGCTGTACAGGGGCCTCATGAAAGGACACCAGCTTCTCTACTTATCTGTGCCTGATAAAGTGTCTTCATTGTGGGGGATTTTTTTTAATTTTTTTTTTAATTTTCAGTGATGTATGGGTTGTGTGTAGCCCTTTGCTATCATCACTCAGAACAGTTAAACAATGGTACTTGGCTGTGGTCCTAGCAAGCCACTTTCCTCCCTGGTGATATTGGGATCCAGTGGTGATCATCTGCATATATTTTTTAATGTAAATTTTTATGTATCTATATAGATTTTGTCAGTCCCCTGACACATGTTCAGAATTTAATGAAGAAAATAGTCATGATGCTGTGTGTAATACTTCATAATATTTTCACAAGCTAATTAGTTAAGCTGGCTTTTTAATCTCTGTGCTGGAAGGGGCTGAAAGACAGGACTGTACCACACAATACAGGTTGGCAGACTGGGAAATTACTTCACAAATGCAGCCAAGGGTAAGGGGAGCATGTAAAGAAAACAACTTTCTCATCTGCAAAAAACCCCTGCTAATCATATTCATCATCACTGCAGTAGAAATATAATGACATGGGTCTTTGTCTGAGAGCAAGGCTTCCATAAACCTGTCAAGATGCTTAATTATGTTCTGTTGCACTGGACTGCCACAGACCTGCTAAGTAAAAAAAATAAAGTAGTAAGATTAGATACTCCTTTTGAACTGGAATACTGTACTGACTTTCCTGTCCTCTCGTTATCAATGAAAACTTCCTAAGGACAAAAATTTCCACATCTTTGTTGATTGCAAAATATATTCAGTTTTACAAACAAGCTGCTTCCCAAAGGCTGCAGTTTCTGAACAAACCATCTGCTCAATCATTTTCTTTCCTGGCAAAAAGAGAGGCTGAGTGCCAGAATTTTTTTTCCTACAATGTTTACCCATAAGTTATTAATACCTGTCTGACACCTACAGAGATCTTCAAACTTTTTTGTTGAGTAAAACAATATTGTTGATTTGTCTGACAATATCCAAAAATGAGCGAGCATTGTTTCTGATCACCCACACTGTACAGCTCACAATGCCAGCTTGTTTATAAATAATGTCATCTGTTGTCTTGAGTGCTTTATCCCATTGACTATACTTCCCTCATCCTTTATTTGAGACATCTGTCTATGCTGGTCCTGGTATGCATAATGACTTGAGAGATGTGAATAAAAGGAGCTTATATGGTGTAATAGGCACATTCAAATATCTCCCTGAGTTTAGGCTCAGCAATGTCACAGTGTGGTCCTAATGGTCTTTAAACTGCTTTGAAGTCAAATGTCAATTCTGAGTACTGCTGATGGGAAAAGCCTGTTAAGGAAATCCAAAAATCTACCACCCAAAAAAAACCCAGCTAATGATCCCAGCGATGGGTTACTAATTCTTGTGGATTTTCTGAGTCTGATAAAATAGTGTTTGAAATAGCAAAATTTTACTTGACAGGAGAATCTTCAGCATCTGGCAAGAAATAATGAGAGGTTTTATACTGAGTTTTGTAACTAGTTGCTGACTTTTCCCTGTTTACTCTATACTAGTAACTGCATTACAGGGTTCAAATGAGAATGCAGAAGAAAGGGTCTGTAGCGATAGGTCTGGCATGTGTTTATGGCAGCTTGATCCTCAGACTCCTTCAGAGAAAAGTTTAGGACTATATCAGAGTATTTACCCTGCTAAATAACAGTCGTGGGACATCAAGATCATTTTTTTTGGAGTTTTGTGGTGGTGGTTCAGTTTTGTGTTGGTTTTTTTCAAGAGCAAAAATTAACTATTTTTATCCCACCGGAGTATTTTAGTGATGCCATCTTCTGTGAAGTTTCTCAGTGGGGTAACATAGTCCTATTGATCTTTGAAAAACCTTGACTGATTAATATTCTCCAGTAGCTCTGTGTTCTGGAGGTCTGATTGGGATCTACTCATCTAGTGTTCTCACTTTAACTTTGTAAGAATCAAAGTTTATCCAAATGCAATATATTTTTAGAAATCTTACCAATGGCTTCTTTTTGTCAATAACTGAATTGGAAAACACACATGTTTCTTATATTGATAGGATGGTAGGATGAGGAGTACTCAGGTATACGCATTTGTCATTC
Source organism: Callaeas wilsoni (assembly GCA_013398955.1). Classification (NCBI taxonomy): domain Eukaryota; kingdom Metazoa; phylum Chordata; class Aves; order Passeriformes; family Callaeidae; genus Callaeas; species Callaeas wilsoni. The sequence goes on along the minus strand of VWPU01024759.1, from coordinate 45,082 downwards.
TCTTTTTTCATCATTGTATAGTAATAGCTTTCCTGTGGCACCATTTTCTTCTGCACAGTATGTTTAATGAAACTAATCCAAACTGATCACCCATTCAAAGGATTGAAGGGTAGTGGAACTGGGATTTGACTGGAAAATAAGATGCAAACTTGAATAAACATTTTGTGTGTTGTTATGGACTCCAAGAAGCTGGGGAGAAAGTTGGTGTACCAAATGCAGAAATTAGGTGGTGTTAGTGTGTAACGAGAGGTCACCTATGGGTAAATCGGGATAATCAGAACATGCACAGGTTGAAATAGGCATCTGTAAAGGAAGAAGTGAGCCTGGACAATGAGAGCTAGACTTTGAAATCATAGAATTGTTTGAGTTGGAAGGAACCTTAAAGATCATCTGGTCACAAGCTCGCCACCACTGGCAGGACACTTTCCACTAGACCAGGCTAGACACTGCCAGGGATGGGCATCCACAGTTTCTGTGGGCAGCCTGTGCCAGTGCCTCACCACCCTCTCAGGGAAGAATTTCTTCTTAATGTCTAATCTAAATCTACCTCGCTTCAGTTTCAAGCTGTTCCCCTTTGTCCTATCACTGCATGCCCTTGTTAAAAAGTCCTTCTCCAGCCTTCCTCATAAAATGACTCATCTGCTGGTGCTCCAAGTTTAAAATCTTCCAGTGTGCTGACTGGACATGCATTCCTGAACTTGTAATAACAGTCAGTTCCTGACCCCAATGAGGAACCAGAAAGGCAAGATGTGGCTGAGATTTCAGATAAGGCAGAGCTGAAGCTGTGTTGGAGATGTTGAAGGGCAGATTTACAAATGCAGCAGGGACTGAGAGAGAGGGCAGCATTGTTTGGTATGATGTCAGCAGTGAAGCATGAGTTAATATAGCTAGTAATAAATGTAGCACATTGTGCAGTGTCCTAAAGGGACACAGTGCATACTGTGGAGGATGTGGATGGACTGTCCACCCATTCTTGGCAAGCTCCACAGTTTTGAAGTCCTACACACCGAGGTTACAAAACTGAACATTTAAAAAATGAGGCATTTGGGAACTGAAACCAGAATCACATTAGGCTGTACATAAATATATTTACAATCAGAGTTGAGTAAGAGTAGAAAGAATTGGTTTCTTATAGTCTGGAGTCACTGGCTCTTCCTTTTGTATTTTGAGAAACTTACCCAAACAAAATAGAGAAATCATGGGATTACTGGTTCAGTGGTAGCAGAGATGTTTTATAAACTCAGCTGGGGCAGTATGATCAGTGTTTGGTGTTGGTTTAGGGTTTTGTTGGTTGGTTGCTGTTTGTTAGCAGCTGTGCTGCAGGTTTGTGCAGGCTCTGAAACTCATCCTTTTACAGCTTCCTTCTCAGAAATATGAAAAGCTTTTTTAGTGTCAGCTTTTTAAAAAGAAAAGCTACTTTCCTTAGTGCACCTGGCTTCTTCAATCTGTCATTACCAAAGGTTTGTGAGGGGAGAGGAGGTTATATGCACACTTACCACTGATGCTTTTTGGCTCTTAATTTGCAGGATTATTGCATTCCAAGAACAGGATTTTCTTTGTTTTAAGAGTAAGATATTTACTCACTGTTATCCGTGTATTGTACACTAATAAAATTTGCAAGAGAAGAAATGTCACAGTAAAGCATATTAAATAAGGGACATTTCATGGAATACGGAAAATATCGTAAGTCAAAGTAACTAGTCTTGAAAAACTGGCAACTGCTATTCCTATAAATACAGCTGTACCAAAGAGTTGAAAAAAGATGTACATGTCTCCATGGAGGTATTTAAAGGTATTTTAGTACTTCTGTCACTACAGTAACTATATACCGTCCACAGGTGCAACTGTAAAATGTTTGTGTGTGATAAGATAGCTAAATAAGAAATACCAAATAATAGCGCACAAAAAAGTATGCATCTTTCTTTTGCACGGTATTTATTGTATCAAACATTCTTTAATACATAGAGTCTATGTCTGTGACAAACTTGCAGGGACTTAAATTAGGATTTTGAATGGATTTATTCCATTTCTTGCATTAGCCTCCAAGAGCAAGCTTTTAATGGACTTTTGGCCTCTCTTGTACTTGCACGTCAGCAGGTTTGAGCCCTTGCAGCAGGGTGGGCAGAGCTTGCCCCTGGGTGTTGCTCAGGGACCTCTTCTAGACACAATGTCTATGTGAGCAAAGAACAGGCAAGTCAGCTGTGCTCTAAAGCTCGGGCAGATAAGCCACTGCTGTGTTCTGATGCTGGCTACTGGATTAAAAGTGGTTTGATGCATTGCTGTGTTCCTGTCGGAAGCCAATGCAAAAGGAAACTAAAGGTCAGACTAAAAATATGTTGATGAATCAAAACCCTCTTCTGGCTCTTAAGGAGATGTCAGCCAGGAAATCTCTGAGAGTGTCTGGAGCAAAAGGAAAAAAGTGTCTGGGGATGGCTGTTCTCCTTGCCTTGGATGATGCTGTATCACTCCAGGTCTTCAAGGACAGTCCTGTAATCCAACTTTACATGTAATGAAGTGATTAGTCACTGTAAAATTACAGGTTGAGCCTGCATTGCCAAGCCAGAGACCAGTTTTCAGACATTTCCTTTAATAAAATACTGCTGGCCAAGTTTTAGATAGTGTAACTGAAGCTTCATATTGCAGTCCTAGAAGAATCCTGGACTTTGAGGAGCACTCTCCAAGCTTAACCAATTCAGCTGGTCTGAGGTGGTCTTGGTGGGCACTGGTGAGAGGCTGTACTTCAAACTAGAGCAAAATATTTCCATTCCAATTCTCTTCCAGCTGCTGCCTGTAGAGAACTGGACGGGGCAATACTATGAAGGTGACACACACTGCTTGTCCCTTCCTCCATACAACCAAACATGCTGTCCACTACCCTTGCCATGCTGCTGCAGCGTGACACAGTCAGCTGTGTTGGACAGTAGATGGGGCAAGGTAAACCAGAGCTGGGTGGCAGGGCTTCCAGTCAGCCAGCAAGGACATTTGTAAATGCCCTTGTAATAAGACACTTTCCAAGGGGAGCTCAGCGGCACCTCCCCATAAAGCCTTGTGAGACTCGGAAAGTCCAAAGAGCACAGGAGTCTCCTCAGCCCCAGGAGTTCCCAGAGCACATCAAGCACATCTTCACTGTGCTGACTTATTACTTGGCATTGAATCGAGTTCAGCTCCTCAATCCTTCTATTCAAAGACCCATGGCTTAGGCTCAGGCCTGCTAGAAGACAGCTGACAGCTCTGGGTTTGACATCTTTCTCTTCAGACCCAATGGAGCATCCTTATGATCCAGAGGGCAGTGCCAGAAAGTAGACTTTCCAAAGGGGGTACTGTAAGAGCATGTTATAAACTACCCCAAGAGCTAGGGACCTTCAGAGATCTCATACACTGCTCCACGTGTAAAATACATCTTTGGTCTTGGTTCCTCTAAGATAAACACGTAGCTGCGTGCAGTTTTTTTCTTTTAATTTCCTACCAAAACAAAACCCTTCACTGCAAATGCTTTCCCCCTTGAGGGATGAGAGCACTAATGACACGTGACAGATGTTAGTCATGGTCGCTTTGTACACTACTGGAAGGCACTTGGGTGCCATAGAGATGTTTATGGCATAGGAAGTTTTAGAATACAACTCAATTGGAGCTTATGTTGGTATTTAAAGTTAATCACTGGCTTTCAGGCTTTTAGCCACTAAGTTGACGATTATTTTCAAGCCATGCAAAGGACAGGTCTCAGGCAGAAAAATAAGTTATTTTTCTGCTTGATATCAGTGCATTAGTAATAAATCATTTAAGTTCAAGGGAATTTGAAATGCAGTCCATAATGGGGAGGTACGAGAAGTGCATGCATGTGAAGGGGCAAGAGAAAATTCAATGAGTACTGATGTAAGTGAATCTCTCATGTTCTTCCCCGGCCCACTTGCAATGTTGATAAAGATGCTAATGGACCTCTATTGTGCATGTATCTATTTTGATAACCATAATGCAGGGAGGAAAAAACCATTAAGTTGAAGTGCTGCTTCTGCAAAGAAAAGAATATTTATTGAGCTGTTCTAAAAAAAACAGATCTGGAATCCCAGCTTAAACACTGGCTTCAGATACTAAACTCTAGATATTGCACACATGGCATGACCCTTGTCAGGGAGGAGCTCAGGGCCTGTAATTTTCACCTGATCCTACAGTCATTGGACAGTACCTAGGCGAATGCAAACACAGGCAAGTTCCTTAGCATCCCAAAGGGGAGTTTCCATCCTAGTCACAAAGTTCAGCAATTCTTATGTATGACCAAGTCCATACTGCCTCTCTCTTTCCCAAAGCCTCATAAAAGATGATGGCTTAACTACTAGCTAGCAGATTTGGGCTGTCATTTTAGTCGAAGACATATAGCACACAGTTTTGCATGCCTCAGCAAGAACATCTGTTTGGCAGCTGCTTCTGGTTTCAAGTCAAACCTCCCCAGTTACTAAGAGCTGCAGATGAGAGAAGTTAGCTGTGCCTTGTTTCCAGTTGTGTTGTGTGATCAGCTTACCAATGGGGCAACCAGTAATGCAGAGAGTACTCACCAAGCATGGCTTTTTAGCTGTCAGATAATCCACAATGTGGATTTCTATAAGAAAACTGAATATATGCAGAAAGTGTTTCCAAATGTGTTTGAACTGATCACTTGTTTTCAGGTTTTGGGGAGATAAGACCTCATCCAGTATCATGGAAGAGCCCTGAGTATTTCTGTAGTCCAGGAAACATCAAAGTAGTTATTTAAATGCCTTGTAAAAAATCTACCTGTTCCACATAGAATAATAGAGTATTTGTTGCTATTTATATTTGTTCTTTGTAAGAAGAGTTATGTCTGTAAAATGGCATTGGAGAAAAGGACTTGTTGCAGGATATATTTTGATTTTACCTTGTTACCACGTCTGCAAGGGCTTGCCACATGATCAAGGGGTTTCCTGGATCGTGGCATACACCACAGTTTGCTTGAAAAGCACGGTATTAAATGGTTTGGGGAGTAAATGGAGAGCTGAGACATTTTTAGAAGAACAAGCGTTGATATTAGCCAATTTGCCCAAAGAGCAACCTGTTCAGTTGTTCAGCTCTTTGGCTGTTGTAAGCACATGCTTGTTTTTCTGGTTGTTTGCTAACTCAGTTCACCCAGTAGCTTGAGCTCATTTACCTCAGTGAGCCTTCTGGGTGCACAACAACTACAAAAATGGAAAACAGGTACCCACATGCAGCATCTCCCACTGATTTTCAGCCTCTGAGAGAAGTACTTGCTGCTGAAAGTAAACTTCGGAAAAAATGGGGGATACACATATTAGGATTGGGTTTCAAACTACATGAGATTAGGGTAAATGTTGTCATTATGGCTACTTTAAAACAGTTATCTCTGAAACCAATTAGAAAGGGCTTTTAATTGGTGGGGGCATATTTTTAAGGACCTCTTCTTTAATCTTTTATGGTAATCAGGCTCCCACATTTACAATTCAGCAGTGTTCCTCATACAAATAACTAGATAAATGTCTTAATTAGATTATAGTGACTGTAGGAAAAAGTTGTTCTAAAAGTGAAATTACAGACTGTTATGACTAATGCCGTACAGATTAGTACAAAGTAGCTCAGACCAAATGATCCCTGAGAGTTTGCAATTAGGAGCACCTGCTATTAGTGCACTTCCTAAACTTTTATCAATTAATCATTACTTCCTTAAATAACAAGAACAAAACTGAATGTTGTGAATATTGTAGGAATGATTAATTGCTAGTGGTAAATTGCTGACTAGCTCCATTATTACTTCTACTTTAAAGACTTTCAGAAACGTGTCTATCAGTTTTATGAATGCATAAACTACACTAATGTACTTGGTATCAGTTGGATTTTTTTTTTGTCCTACTTGGCTGGTAGCATCTGTTCTCAGATTTAGATAAGTTTGCCACTTTCAGAGCATGAACTGTGTAATAGAACATTGTTTTTACCTTGGATTTTTTTTCCTCTTTTCTCTTTCAAAATGGACCCTAAAGTCAGACTCCTAAATGCTAGCCAACTAAATCAAAGACTCTATTAGTTCTTTTGAGTACTGGGTATAGGGTAATACCCTCACCTCAGGATACTGACCTTTGACATCTGGAAAGATATTTAGTGTTGTTAACATCATTGCCTGAACTTACCTGTTTGTTCCAGCTTTGTGGTGCAGCACTGTCCTGCTTCTTTTTCAATATATAAATTAACATATGAGGGAGTATTATGACACTGGAGTGTAACTAAAGGGGATGTTTTAGTCTTTTGTTTTTTAAGATGCCTCTGTTTTCATGGGTCTTAGGCATTCTGAAAAGGTCAGTGAAGTAGAATACTAACTAATCATTCAATAAATGATGTTATTTGAAGCATTTGTCTTTATATGAACTGAGGGTTGGAGTAGATCTTAAATTTTGCCAGTTCAGGAGTGCTTTTAGTCCTGTGTAATCAGGGGCGTTGCAGCTTTAACATGAATTGAAAAAACTTAAATCAGAGAGCACAGCATTATAGCTGTTGAGCGAAACAACAGCAGGTTGCCAAAATGCATGGTACTATGTTACCAGATTCATAAGAAATATATGAAAATCTGGAACTGATCAAGAGATGCATAAAATAGCTCGAATTGTTTATCTTGGCTGTTCTGAGATGAAATCACTACATGGATGGAATAATTCTGAAGTGCAGCTTGTGAAAACTGTCAGAAATTAAGATTTTGCAAAGCTGGAAAAAAATTAGGTTGGAAATCAGCCAGCAGGGGAAGAAAAAATCCAAAAGCTAGCTAATTTTGACATGCCTTAGAGGTATAAAGGGAGACAGTATGGGTGAAAGACTTTTCTCATTCCCAGATCATCTGAGCTGTAAGGAAGAACCACTGTCTAATAACCCTTTAGCTTCCTAGCATAAAATGTCAGTTAAGTCTATGGGTTTTGTTATAGTGCTATTGAACAGGTAAATATTGCTTAGATTACTTAGTCCCCAAATGGAGACAACAGAGGAGCAGCAGAAAACATGTAGCTGTCACTTAACCTAGCACCCGAAATGTTCTCAAGCTTTAATCACATAATAAATGAGATAATAATAGCCTTTGTCCTAAATGTTGCAGTAAAGCTACTTGACACACTGCTGTGGAAATTCCTCCTGGGAGCTCTTGGTGAGCCAGGCTCCCTGCCTCTCCACAAAGTGCCCCTCATTTGGAGCACTGGGCTTCCAAGCCATGCTGAAGTGAACTCTCCTTTGTGATTAATTCCTGCATTTCATGAAGTGACTATTTGAAGGGAAATACCATGCTTACGTGAGGCACTTAGCATGTTTTCATAATATATATGCACAATTTTCAGTTATTTCATAATACAGTTGTAGAAATTATTCTAAACGAAAATATTTCACTGAGAGCTTAGACTTGAGGCTTGCGAACTATGGAGGTGCAAAGTGGAGCCCTGCAGGGGAAGCCTGGCAATCATCAGAACAGAGGTGGACATGTAATGCAGAAGCATAGTGAGGGAGTCACCAGCAACACCCTCAGGAAATGCAGTAGTCATTAGATCACTTCTTCTATAATTGATACTGGCCAAAAGTATCGTTTCAGCCAACAGCAATGAAAATTACAAAGCATATCATGATCATCATGCTCAAAATTGTACCGATTTCGTAAAGAGTTTCTCTTGCTGCTGTTTTCTTACTTTCCACCAAAAAGGTCAGGTGCTTTTGACAGATGAAAATTTTCTGATCCTATACCTTATGAAGCATAAGACAAACTGAATTTTTGTTTTTTAAATGAGCCATTTGTATAAGGTGGCTCTGTGCCTGCCCTCTTCTTTTCAGTAGCCTCAGGCTCTGTATACTTGTTTTCTGCCTTCCTCTCCCTGTATGGAGCTTACTCTTTCTCTGAAGAGTAAGCTGGTTTCACAAATGAAGCTGATTATGTATGATACAGTGCTGAAGCCTAAGAACAATCCCTTTGTTTCCTTCGATGTACCTTGGATCCCACTCGTATTTGCACAATGGTGCAAGTAAGAAACAGCTTTGGTCATGATGGGTGACTATCACCATAATTCTTACTCACCTGAAGCTGCCACCACATGATAATAAAAGAAATGAGTGCTACTGGCTTTGCTCAAAAGAAGAAAACAAATCCTAAATCCTTGGGACAGATGTTGAGCATAGGAGCACTGATTTTAAAGAAGCTGCAGTGATTGACATGAGTGGAGTATATAACCACACAAGGATATATTGGTCACCAGGGAGCTGACGTTTCAAACACTCCTGCTAGGCATCCCCTTTGGCACTTTGGTTAGCCTAGTTGGGAGCAAATAATGAGGAAAAACAGTGACTCAAGTGACCACCGTGTAGCATTTTTCTCTCTCTGCTTCTCTATATTCACACAAATCATCAAATATTTAGTTTTAGCCTGTTCAGTCCTTTCTCTTCTAAACATAAGGCAGGAGGTGTCACAGGAGTAAACGTCTCTTATGAGAGTTTCAGCATTTCCCCATTTGGACTTGGTTGAAAGCTCTGCTACAAATCCTGTTCTTGTAATACTGCCACCTTACCAAACAAACTTACCAACACTTTACCAAACAAATAAGTATCTTAAATATTTCCCCAACAACCTGTAATACAAGTTCACTTTATTTTAGTTTTTAGACCAAAGAATGCAGCTGCTCTCACTTTAGTAAACTAATTCCCCACATTTTGACTACTATAGGCTTCTCTTTTTAAACTATGCTGCCATGTGGCTGTATTTGAGTTATGCCCATAGCTCATTTGGAAAACTGTAGATGAGAACTGGCCCCAAAATGCAGTACTAGAATGTGAGCTGTGCTTTACTTGGTGTATATGGTAATGTGTGTGATTCATATTTAGGGGATAAATCAACATAAATGTTGGTGGGCACATACCCAGAAAACAACTTTACGTGCCAATGCTTTTCTTGTTCAGTTCTGTTTCTGCTGATCTTGCAGCAAGCAGGTGAGTGAGATCTTGTGAGGTCCCCAGCAGACCAAAGGATCCCCTCTCCTGATGCTGCACCAGCACCTCCATTTCAAGCCCTGACAGGAATGTAACTGGAACCAGGGGTAGTTATGGTCCTCAGCTAGCTGGCCATGCATTCAGATCAGAGCCAGTTGGCACAGGGCAGAACAGTCCCATCTGTGTGCTAGACTGCTCCAGCCCAATCTGCTGAGGAGGATGGATCCAAACCAGCAAGCACCAAGAGCAAACTCTTCTGGTTACTCAGTTTCAAGGAAAAATTGTTGTACTTCACTGATTAGTGGAGAATGTTCTTAATATATGTGTGTGTGTATATATATATAGATAGAGATATATAGCTAGATAGATATACATGCGTGCATGTGTATGTTAACATTTTGTAAATCTAAGCATTGGAATTCTTTCAGAAACTGCAGAGCTATTTGGATCAGGTTTGGATTTATACAAGCAAGTCTGTCTCGTTTTTATTGTTCTGTACCAAATAACTGTTAGCTCATTTTGCCTAAATTTAATGGCATCATAGAAGTTGGAGATAATCAAGTTTCTACATGTTTTACCAACTAGGAGAAAAGCTGTCATGTGGCTTGATAGTTACTATGGAAAATCACAGAAAAGTAGGAGAATCTACAACCAAAGTTTGCACATACCCTCCCAGATACTGAAGCCAATCAATTGCAGCACACCAAACCTTAGAGAAATTAGTCTGTTACCCTGCTAGTTTTCCTTGGGGCTGAATGAATTAGTTTCACAATACTACCCTTTCTGATCTTTTTCCTGTGATAATTTAACTGTCAGAAAGTTTTTTTTTACAGAAGGTCTCTTGGAGACTGTTGCTCAGTTTCACTTTGTCAAAATTTGTGGGAATTTGAGGGGGTCTTTGAAATACTGTTGTAGTCACTTAGGGCACATTTCAAAGCCTTCAATGACACTGCAGAGACTGAAGTACGTGACTCACTGAGTAAATGTGGCTCATGCTAATTGTCTGGGGACCTTCCTTCTAGTAATATATTGAGTTCCTGCTCTGAGATCAGTTTAGTCAATAAAAGTCTGGTTTCTTTGAATGCAGGAAATAACTGAAACCCAAAACTGAATATCACTATAATGGACATCTTAGGAACCCCACAGAACAAATGAAGTTAGGTTATGGGCACAGGCCTTGTTAGAGGTGACTGACTCTATTCTCTTCTTCAAAAAGTTGTTTCAGTTGTACACATGCAGTGCTAAGTAATTGCTTTGCATCATTAATCCATTTTTCAGTACAAATTGGTCTCATTAAAATTGGCTGCTGAGAGTCAATATGGCTAACTCTTCCAGAGAAATATGTTGCTGTGTGCAAACAGGCAGTCTCAGATCTGCCTTTGCTGGCTGGCAAGGCAGGAATTGCAAGTGCTCTGTTGCAGCAGTAAGGATCACAGCGCATACCATGCAACAATATATCATCACTCCTTACAGCAACATAATACTGCCAGATCTCTGAAAATAGCCGGGAAATGGTTAAATTCACAAGGACAAACTTTATCCCACTGTACTCTGCAAGTCATAAACAGCAAGAATGCTGTAATTTCTCAGGTGATAGAGGTAAACTGTGGTAAGTGTCAGCATGATTTATAGATCTTGATTTGTGTAGGCAAAGGGCAGCGTGTCTTTGTGTCATGTACAGGTTGTGCATATCTGCAGAGACAATCAGTGTTTGACTTTACCCTGTATTCCTAAGTAACTCCGTGCTCCATGCTGTTTGCCTTCAGCAAACATTCTTCACTGGTTTGCATTAGGTATTTTCAGTGATTGATAGTTTTCTTGTTCAAGTATTGATAAACGTGAATCTGCTTTTCATCTTGGCCTAAAGGGACCCTTGATGGAGTGGAGCTTTTGGGGGTGTTTTTTCTATAAGCTTTGAAAAGAGACAGAATGACTTGATGTTGAGTCGCTGGGGAAAACGATTTATAATGTGTGGCTTGGTCTATCACTCATTATGCAGCATAATCAACTAAGCGACCAGTTCAGATGGGAATAAAATCACTGGCAGTTTTCTCAGAGAACATGAATGGACAAATATCCTTTGGCAGACTCTTAGCCAAACTCCAATCTGAGAAACAAACTATGCTGTCTTTATGAGTGAAGAGCAAAATCATGGTCTGGTAGAGAAATGATGAAAAAAAGCAGTGCAGAAAGGGCATCTGTGTGCAGATCAGAGCAACTGTTTTGCCAGGTCTTCAGTGATAGCAAGTTTTGACATTTTTACTAAGAATAATGGTTTGAACTGTAGAAAAACATAGCTGCAAAGTTAGATATGTGTGAGATCTATGAGTCAAACCAGCAGGGACTGTCCCAAAAGAACCCATGAAATATGCAGACCTTGGAACATCTGAATATAGTTTGGAAACAGTGTTCAATGTAAGAGGAAACTCTTAACTAAATAGCTATTAAGGCTTAAAATATAATTGCTTATTTACACTAACATATACAGGAAATTTTAGCAATGAAAGGGTTAAGTGAAAGTGAACAGAATTTAAAGGAAACAAAAAGAGTATTCAGTGAACAGGATTTAAAGAGGGTGAAAATCCATTATGAAGTTACCAGGATAAAAATCAAAACTTTAGGATGATCATTTAGCTTGTGCATCATAAAAATGTGTCGGGGGTTAGACATTGGCTAAATATCAGTGCACCCTTGAAAAATCATTCACTCATTCTCCACTGCTATAGTTGAGCAGAGGAGGGTGAAAGAACAATTTAAAAGGGGTTCCATGGGTTGAGGTAAGGATTGGGAAGGAACACTTTCAGGACAGAACAGGCTCAAAACTTACAAGGTATAAAGAAAAATTTATTAACAGAATTAAAAGAGGATAAAGTTCTCTAGTTTTAGAGAACTAAAATAAACCTTTAGAACACCTTCCTCCCCACCCCCTAGCCTTTCTTTCCTTCCCACCGACAGTGCAGGGAGAGAAAACATGAGGTTTTTAGTCAGTTTGTCACTTCTAAAAATCTTTCTTCAACTCACTTAGGGAGAGGAGTCCCTTCTGCTATGGCAATGGAGTCTTTCCCACGGGAGACAGTTCTTTATGAACTTCTCCAACATGGTTCTAATTTTCACGAGTAGTAGTACCGCCCTGCCTGCTGCAACGTGAGACCCTCTCACGGGCAAAGCAGTCCTCTCACAACTGTTTGCGTGGGCCATTTAGTTCATGGGGTATAGTTTTTTAAGGATGAGCTGTTCTAGTATAAAAGCAAGGGTCCTCTTCTTCTGTCTCTGGAAGCAAGAGTTCTCTCTCTGTGCAAGCCTCTCACCAGATCACAGCTTCTCAGCATCCACACACTGCAGTGCAAGCACCCTTTCCTCACGGGCTGCGGGTGAATTCCGCATCCCCCTGTGCACTTTATGAATTACAGGGAAGCAGTTTGTTGTATTATAGTCTTTACCACGGCTTGCAGAAGAATCTCACCTCCAACGCCTGGAGCACCTCCTCCTCGCCCTCCCTCTTTTGCACTGACCTTAGTGTTGCCATGTTGTTCTCTTCATGTGTCTTCACTTTTTCCCTTTTCTTTGACTCGGGAGAGAACTGGTGTCCGTAGGTTCATTTGTTCTCAAGTTCTATCAGTTGAAAAGTTTTTATAGCGTTCTGCAGCACTGAAAAGTTGATTCAGTCCAGGCTCTGCATCAGGAAATTGCTTACCATGCCTCTCACCGCTGGTCCCTGCCTGCACCGCGCAGGCTGTGCCGGCTGCCGGGGTGCCGGTTCCATTTAGCACCTCTCTTCATGGGGGGCACCGAAAAGGAGAAGCTTCTGCTGCCGCTTTTGCCCTTCTGTTTGTGGTACAGCAGGCTGGAAGCAGGCAGGCAAGGTCCATCGCTGGCCGTGCCAAGATGGCGGTGGCCGCGTGGCTGCTCCCGGCCTCGGCCGCAGGAATATAATGAAAAGTTTTGTTTTAATATCATGCAAATGAAATAAAGCATAAATAAGTGAGCCTGAAATGAAAACATCTTGAAAGGGAGGTAGGCAGGGATGGAGAAAGAAGGGAAGTATCTGGCAGGTGCGTTGTGTGTGGGAATAGTGAATTAGATCAGCTGAGCCAGAAAGCATAATATACATGTGTTTCTCACTTCCCAAATGAAGGGACACCTTTTCAGGTACTGTTTGAATAGCAGTGATTAAAGAGGATTTTCAGGTTAAATACAAGCACTCCAGTTTCCTGTAGACAGTGTTAGATATGAATTTGTAGAGGGTATCTTGCCATCTACTAGATAGCAAACTTGTTTCCTGTGGAAGGAAACAGCATCTTTTGAACCCTTTAAAGTTGTTAAATAAATGTCAGAAGGTAAATAAAATGTAAAGAATAAAGTACTGATAGGAGTTGTAGAAGAAATTACATACAATCAGCATCTCAAAAGATGTTTTTGTTTTGCATAGCAGTGGTATTTGAATTTCTCAAAAAGCAGTTTGTTTAAAATACCAGATCCAAAAATCCTTTGGTGAGGAATGTTTAAAATGCATTAAATTTTAAAAATACCAGATCCAAAAATCCTTTGGTGAGGAATGTTTAAAATGCATTAAATTTTTTAAGTTTCACAGTGAATTTTCATTTGTGGGCCAGAGGTTGTTTAGATATTTACTTGATATGAAACTAAGTGATAAGCCGTTTTTCATTGCAGGAACAAATATTGTGATCAAGGAAAGGAAAACCACATCTGCATTAGAACTAAGTACTAGCTGCTGTTATTGACTCTTTAAATCCAACCAAGCAACCAAAAATATTTCAGCTATTATGTCTTAATGCAACAGGGGAGCACATTATATCTGCTAGTATTGTCAAGCTGTGAAATAACATTTATAGATCAATTTATATTACTTTAAGCAAAACATTTCCAATAGATGCTTTTAAAGATAATTTCATTGCAATGTGCTTCTTTATCCTCTATAGCAAGTTTTGCTAAGGTGTTTTTATGCTGGGGTGTGAAGGCAGTCTTTGCTAAAACCAGCATTGCTAAGGAAAAGCTTTCATGCATGGACTCCATACCCATTGATTATTACCAGAGATAAATTTAATACTCCAGAAACCAGGGAAGCTATATAAAATGAAACTGGGAGGTGCCACCCAGCCCTTAAGGCTGTGACGAGAATCAAAATAGTAATACACGTGTGAAACACTCAGTTGGATTCTCTATGGGTTCATGGCAAGAATGGCTGATTTTTTTTGTGCACTTTTTGATATTTTTGTACCCACACGGGTAGCTCAGGACTGGACACACTGAGCTGCCTTTGCACATCCCAGCACCTGACCCAGTAACCTGGTATTTCCTCTCCCTCCCCTGACAAAGTGCTGAATTTTTCCCCACACAGTGTCATAGCTTTTTTAGGGCATTTTAAAATGAGGTTTGTTTTCTTTTGCTGTTGTCCTACTAACAGTTCAAGCCTGACAGAAGTTTACATTTTAGGTTATTGGCAATTCCAGATTCGTACAGTTCCAGTATTTCAACTGAACTGGTGACCTGTATCTTCCCATGTGCAGGCTGCTCCTCAAGACTCAGATGAATGTGGGTTGCCTAGTATGCTACCATCCCAATTTTTTCTAGAGAGCAAAATTTTACTATATATAACACAGAAAAGTGGGATGGAAGTCCTGTTTCAGGAATTTCTTTTTGCTGTCTTTTTTTTTTTTATTTCACCCTAGCCTTTACTACTTTCCAGAGAAAAGAAGTTAAAATGACCGAACTGAATCTCTTTAAACCTTTAATCAAAGTATTGGAATGAAAACAGAGAGCTTTGAAAGTCAGCAGTCTTATCTGCAGGAAGCAGCTAATATCATCTATTCTTTAAAAAATTATTCATATCAAACTCTTGGGGCAAATTTTCTTTGGGAAAGGAATTAAAACAAAGTAATAGTGTGGGGCCAGATGCACTCCTTTACATAGGTGGATTTTACAGAGAGGCAGAGCAGGTGCAAAGCAGCTGAATGATTATAGAAGATAAGAGCAGCAGTGGTTCAAATCTGTGACCTGCCATTTCATCTCAAGATCCAGCAAAAGCCTCTTCTTGCTCCCTCATCTTTGATTTATTTTTTTTTTAACAGGAACTAGGGAGCAGAGCTAGGGGTAAGGATACTAAGCTGCCCATTTCTCTGGCAGCCTTTAATTGCACAAGCAGCAGATTCTGCTTCCTCCAGACTCAAATGTGGGCCATTTGAATCCTGTGCATTGGAGAGGAAACAAGGTGGAATAGGGGCTGCTGTAGGAGGCCAGGCAGAGCACTCTGGACAGTGAAACAAGCTGAGAGATACCAAGTCCTGCCAAATACAGGGGCTGTGTGTTTGCAGGAGGAGAATGTAGGCCAAAGTTACCGATTGTTGCCTCAAAATCTTCAGTAGCAGATAAAAACAGCTCATGGAAAGGTGGTATTTAAGCAAATACCCCAATACTTTTGGTTCAGTGCAGTCTGTATTTGGGTAGGGAGCACCATGCTGAACTAGTTATCCTAAGCTTGAGTTTCATGCACTGCAGCTTAGGCAGGCCAGCAAATAGCTCAGAATATCTTGGCACATATCTGACAGCTCATTGGGAGAATATCCTGTAAAATTGATCACCTGACTCCATTACTGAAAAATAAAATTGAGTTGGTAGAGTGAGGTAAGCATTGGTGAGGGTGTTTGGATGCTGTTACATGAAATGAAATCCTCTGCATATATGGCAATATTTATTTTACATTTTGTGTGCTTCAATAGGAAATGAGCTCATATTTATCTTCGCTCTATAGCAAGATGAATTAAGCTCCAGAGCAAGTACAGCATCAGTTTCTGATGGTTTTAAACCTAAAAAGTTCTATCGCTGAATCCCTGTTGCCTTGCCTTACATTTGTGCTCCTGCATAGGATGGAGAGGGCAAAAGCCTTTTGAGATGCCTTTTCTGCTTGCAGGTTTACTTGCTGCTGGATGTTTGCGGGGGGGGGAAGGGAAAATAAGAGTAAGTTATTTCTGCATTTAGCTAGAATAACTTGCCCTCCTGACTCTCCTCAGATGTTTGACCAATAGGACTTTTTTGGCTGCATCTTCAGTATCATCAGAAATAAAAATACTAATATATCACTCAGACATACGGTAAACTTGTGACAATTCTGGACATCATCTGGATGCACGAATGAAATTGATGTTAGGTCTCACTAATTGATCTAAATAACACAATAATACATAAAGAGAAGAAAAAACCCCCAACTTTTGTAACTTATTTTCATCCTCTCTACCTTTGGATCTTCTTTCTGTATTAGAAATTAATATAATCTGTCTTGATCTGGTCCTGCTTAAGTGAACAGTAAATTGCAAGGTGGAATGGAATATAAGATGTGCTTTACTTCATGTCTTGAACTCATTGATTTACTGCACTTTATTCCTCATTCATATGACCACAGTGCCTATGACTTGAAATCAACAAAACACAGTTATCCTGTAGAGGAAAATATGCTGGAGGAAAGTTTGCAAGTTTAAACCTTGTAAGGGAAAGAAAACACTGAAATGAGAAATGTTTCTAGTGATAATTCAGTAATACACATTTGTCATATGTTAAAGCTGAGTGATTTTTTTTTTCCTCCTAACTATAACACTCAAAAATGTGATAGCAGAGAAATTATCTTATCCTGCTTCTTTATTCCTAGCTCAGTAGTTGTTTGGGTTCCACAATTTAAAACTACTTTCTCACAGAAAGCCCTTATCTAACATATGGCATTGTCTCTGCAGTGACTGAATGCCTCATAAGCATAGCGTGACTTTATTTTCACTCTGTGATACAGAGTGAAATAGATATAGCAGCACCCTGAGCTGAGAAAATTTTCAACCCTGCTAATTGGGTGGGGTAGAGGGAGATAGAGGAAATGAAGTGCCTTGCTTATTTTTCTCAGCTAACTGCTGCTGAGCAGCCTGTCTTTCCTTCCATTGTCTGTGAAGGGGCTGTAATTTTCATGGGTGCTAGGAGGATCATTCTTCTCTCGGTATGGTGGGGGAAGCTGTGTCAGGCCATTGGTGATGTGGGACACAAAGCCACCAGCACATCATCATTACTTTAAGAAGTGAATATTGAGCCTGGTGATGATATGGGCAAATGGGGCTGTAAGATATCTGGCTTTTGAGGCTCAGAATGAAACTGGGAACATTCCAGTTTAACTGAATTTAGTATTACAATCAAGTAGTGCACAGGAGCTAAGGCAAAAGAGATGAAGCTCATATCCTTTCTTCCCAACAGCATCTGCTGACCAGTATTTTTCTTCTAACATTTTCTTTCTTCTACCCATTGTATTAAAAACATACCTTAATCGACTCTACATCAGAAACCTGCCCTGGCAGTTCAGTACAAGAGAATGAGTCACCTTGTCCTGGCCATCTGGAAGTGTGCAGAACTGAGGTGCATGTCCCGGTCACCTTTGGCCAAAATGCTGATGTTGCACCCAAGGACACATCTGCAGAGACGAAACAGCCCCAGTGGAATGTGTTCTGCATGCTCTTGAAATTGCTACTGTGAGCTCTTTTTACCTTCCACAGCAAAGAATCTGGACAAAAGCCTTCCTGTTGCCATTTTAAACAATCCACTGTGAGAGGTGGCTCACCAGCTCCTTGAGGCCTGTGGCCTAGGAGTATTTGACTGCATAGACAGTGTTTTTATACAGTGTCTTTTCTGTATAAAAATGTGAATACTCAGCATCAAATAGCTGTAATTAAGAACTTTTTTTCTCCTGAAAGCTCTAAGTATATTAATAGGTATCCAAAATGTATCAGAAGAAGGGTATACATTTGTTTCTGCTATGCTAACAACAAATACTTCATTTCTTTAGGCTTCTCTTTCTCTTCAACTTTTCTTTCCTTTTCACAGCAATTCTGAAGCATAATGCAACTGTTTTCCAACCTGTCTGTAACCATGGTTTTAGTTTTTTATTTACTTTGCTAATGAAAAGAAAAATCAAATCATTTTTATGAAGCTACTGGTAAAGTACAGAGAGCATTTACTGT
The DNA here is from genome assembly GCA_013398955.1 of Callaeas wilsoni. NCBI lineage: Eukaryota > Metazoa > Chordata > Aves > Passeriformes > Callaeidae > Callaeas > Callaeas wilsoni. The sequence goes on along the minus strand of VWPU01024759.1, from coordinate 27,113 downwards.
AATTAGGACACTGCATTACAGAAGTGATCTAAAGAATCCTGTTAAATGTCATTGCTCTTAGCAAAGAAACTACAGAAGTTGAAATGGAATTTTGAAAAGGAGAGTTGAGTAATATGCTTAGCTGTTCAATCATGTTGACTGATGTACTCATGAGCTTTGTTTTAATTTAACAAGTTAGATTTTCTTTCTGCTGTAAAAGATTGGGGGAAGTCTTTGCTCTAAACCAGGTAATTCCACACTTGCCTGCTCTTTGTTTAGCAGCTGTTATGCCACCCTCCATTCATTCTGGCAGTTGGCACAATGCAGGTAATGATGAGGTATGTGATGACAAATACTTTCATTGTCTCATTTCTGACTGACTTCATATTCCCAATTCTTCAAACCAGAGTAAGCACAGTGCTGATGACAGTCTGATTTTTGATTCTTTTCAGGTTTATTTTTGAGGAATATAAATTTCCTTCAGAACATGTCTGGTCCTTCAATCTTACCTATATGGATATAGCCTGTATCATTAATTCATTGGAAGTAGGTGCTTTTCCTTTTGCCATTGTTGATTGGATTTGCAAGCTTGGAGCCTTAATAAGAACCTGTGTATTCTGCAGTGAGGAAACATTGTATGGTGAAGATCTGCTCATATATAGCACCATTTGGGAATTAATCTTGCAATTAAATTGAATGCAGGATTAGCTGTGAAACCCCTTTCTTCTATCTGACACACACTAACCTGTGTGTCTAAGAGCCAGGCAACTGCTTTGGGGAAGTGGAGTCATTGTTCAGTTGCTGTGAGCTGGTAAATACCAGTGGTATTTACAGTGGTAAAGGCCTGGCCCTGGCTCTTCCTCTCCCTGATTCAGAACTAGTGAGGCCAAACCTGGCCTGCACTCCAGACAGAAGTCCATAGTTAATGGACTCATTCAGACAAGTTGTTTTTTTTTTTTCTATTTACTTGTTCACTATGCCTGTTCTAGGCCTACTTGAGTTCCTTACACCTTGGCTGCACATGTGAAACCCCTCATTCTGCAGAGAGGAATTTAACCTTCTGTTCTTACTTCCCTCCATGAGTGAGATTGTATCCTCTTTTTAGCACAACTGTGTGGTCACAGAACCCTTGAGCAATGCACAATGTGGAGGTGGTGATTTTGTGTTAAGTATGTTATTTTTTTCATTTTTATAGAAACATTTCCTTAGATAGCGAACTGTCTGAATTTTATAACATCAATCAGATGCTGGTTGGGTTGTGAAGGAACTTATCCCATAGACATGGAGTATAATACTGAATATATCAACTGTCTCTCCTCGATATGTGCAGAAATTTGAAAAAAAAAAAGGATCAAGCAGTTCTTTAAAGTTCAGATCCTGAAATCAGTAAATTTTCATCTGCCTCCATCTGCCTTCCCCCACCTGCTATATAATGATCTCTAAATATCTTTAGACAGAGAAATGCATTGTAGTGTTTTGGACTGACCTGGTTTGAGGATAAAGTACACTCTGCAGAAGAAACAGGAAAAGAAAGTGAAAAGAACACAAAGGCAAACATTCAGTGGTGCTCAAATGTGCTGTATTTGTAGACAGGATATCAGAGTGAAACAGATTATGAAAGCATGAAGATCTGGCAATTGAAAGGAAAATAAAAAGTGTTCTTGCTAGTTACACATTGAAACTTTTTTGAAAAGGGGCTGGTGTTGAAATGAAAACAACATCTGGCTGTGGTGGCTAAAATTTGATTGCAAAAGGAAAAACTGGATGATGTTATCTCGCACTGATTGACATTTAAAAAAAACTTTTAAAAATGGACATTAAAAAGGAAAGTTAGACAGATGTAGCAAAGCAACAGCTGTTGGAGATGGACAAGTTTTCTCTGGGGACCCATTGCCAAGGAAATATAAGAGCCTTATTCTGATTGCCTGCTGCTACAAATCAGCATTATCTCCACTGAAGTCAAACTTCTTGTGCCAGTGCAAAACTGGCATAAGATCAGAAATAGGTATGGAAAGCAAAGCAAAGTAATAGAATATAGCAAAGTTCTATTGGGAATCTAATTGATGTGGCATTTTTGTCACATGTACCTGGCTTTGTAACCATATTTATTTTTTATGATTGATGAACGTACTCAAATATTAGCAGCATGATCATATTCCAGCAGGTGGGTCACTCAGAGGACTATTCTAGAAACAGAAAAAGGAGAAAAGGGTAGGCACAGGTCCATCCTCTTGTGCAGTATCTCAGTGAGAGAAAACTGGTGCTTACCTATTCTCAGGGATACATAGGGGGTTAGATGGGGGCAGAAGGAAGGGCTTGAGCTTGCTGTGTTTCTCATCTTGTTGAAGGTCCTCAGTAATTGTTTCCAGTGATGAAGGATGGGTGTTCCCCAAACCAGGATTGCCTGTCTCTGAGATATACCCGAATCCCCAGTTCTGGAGCGCTCTCTGAGCTCTGCAGCCCAACAATCTCATGCCCCCAGGCTGGAGATGCCCCGGCTCATGGCAGAGCCGTCAGTCAGTGTGGGTGAGCTGCTTGGACGGGGCAGCAGGAATGCCACCTTCCTGCTGCTGTTAGCAGTTACAGACCCGGTGCTGTGGCTGCTTCGCTCAGTGCCCCCAGCACGAAGAACTCCCCGTGTGCATAGGCTTCATCCCCAGCTGTGGTAAATAAAGCCGACAAAGAAGAAAGCGTGCTTCCCAGCCAGCCTTTCTTATTACATTTTTCTAAACTATTATTTTGGTTTATAGGGAGGTTTTATTTTTCACTCTAAACTGTGACTGCATGTTAAGGGCTATGTGCCGGTTTGGACACAAATTTAGGAGGAAACAACCCGAAAGGAGCGTCTCTCTCTCCTGCCGGCCAGGCAAGCAGGTCCCGGCAGCCACTTCCCCCTTTTACTTCAGGAAAATAATTTCGTGAATGAAAGTGGAAAAATCCTGTTTATTTAACAAACAGAGTCCCCCACAGGCACGGGGCAGAAAAAGATATTGAAACCCCCTCCCATCTGTGGAGGAGACAGGTGGCTTTTATATAGTCCCTTCTCTCTCTAAAACTTAGCTGCTCCTGTAGTCCTAAGCCAGGCAGGGTCTGGCAACCCCCCTGGAGAGTCCCACCGAGCATCCTGGAGATGATAGCTGGTCTTGGACTAAGATAGCAGGTCAAAAACAGTCTAAAAAGGAACAAAAGCCGCTGAGGCAGGTCGCAGTCCCTTTCAGCTGAAAGCCAAAGAGCTAGAGAGGAAACTCTCTCCTCTCCTAAGTGGGCAGAAACTGCCAGCCTGGAGAAGTATGTAAACATCTAACTGCAAGGTCAGGCAAGCTGCTCAGAAGAGTTCCCCTGGTTTCTCTCTCCCCTTGCAGTTTAAAGGTACAAACTGCATCCTAGAGGTCAAGCAGGCAATGGGGAATACAGTATTGTCATAGAATCACCCCAAAACAGGTGAGCAGTTTCTTCACACCTTTCTTAACTTGCCGTAAAGAGCCCAGGTTGCGGTTGCTGTGTTCTGGTGAATAATCCCTTATCCTCTACATCATGGACAAATGCTGGCTGCAAGACAGAATTGGAAGTGAGTGTGAGCAGATTTATAAAGTTGTGATAGGGGAAGGAGGATATGACAGAATTAGGAAGGGACAAAGTATTGGAAAATCAGAATAGATTTCCAAAATCATTTTTCAAGAGGCTGTTATTAGTGACAATGTTTTTAATACAGTGTTTTGTTTCTAGGTGAAACAAAAAAAGAATATGCTCATAAACCCTGATGTGTTCAGAGAAATGGAGCAGGAAGGGAAATGATTGGAAGAGGGTTGATATTTAGAGGAGAATTTGCATGGTCTGCTTTACACAGCAATCCCGCATTGGTAAAGCTGAAAGCTGGACATGTGCACACACGTGCCAATTGAGAACAATTTACTGTATCTTCTCTCCTGAGTGCTGGAAAACCATAAAGACTCCAGGGAGAGGAGCCCTCCAGCACGAGCACACAAACACAGCTGCCCCAAGCAGTGACAGTTCCCTATTAGTGCTGCCCCACAAGTGTGGCATAGAAGCACAGAATATAATTCCGTTCTATTTTATCTGCTCTCAGAGAAAACACAAGATGAAATAAGTCTCACCACTGCTAACTACTGACTAACAGTAGAAAGGATGAATGTTCTGCCTCCGTTTCTCATCAGGCAGTTAACTGGCATCCTTTGCCAACCACATGTACTTTGTGCTTCAGCAAATCTCTTTTAGCTGAGAGGAATAGGAGTAATGTGGCTCATCAATTGGGCTTTTATCCTATTTCATCAGACTACTTAAGCTTTCTTTCCCCTGGCTTTCTGATTTGTTTCTGAATCTTCTATCTCTTCCTCTCAGACCTCCTCCAAAGAGCATGTTGTATAGTGGTTTTCTTCTACAAAGACCAGATTTATGGGATTTACAGCATAGGAGGATCTGCTTTGCAGTGACTGTTAGCCCTTGGGTATCAACAGATGCTTTCAACGCGAAGGAAAAAGAAAATCTATTCACATTTGTATTGTGTGTTATTGTTCAAAGTCTGGTATCAAGATCAAGGGGGTCACCCAACTGAAAGCTGTCCTATAGTAGTGCTTTCTTGCTGTACAGCAGAATAGTTTCCAAACAGATTACTGGCCCTGGCAAGAAATAGCAAAAGTGTGTTCCAACCCTTAGTAAAAGAATCTTTTTCAGGAACCTAGTATCATCCAAGTAGTTCTGAGGTTTTAGGTGGTAAGGCAATAGCACAAAATTAATGTCCTCCCAGTCTGGATTCATTTATGCTAATTGATTTTAAATCTGTTTTGTGGTATTAGGAGGCCTGGTACCTGGTTAGTTGGTTGTTTAATTCTGTCTGCAAATCTGCCATTCCTGCTTTCTGAACTCAAGAGATTTTTGTTTTAACGTTTATCACCTTTACAGAAATGTGCTGTAATTGGGTTTTTTGCAGAGTGGGGTACACACGTGGGAATCTGTCTGCTGGACATGTCAGTACGTATCCAAGTGGCCAGGTGTAGGTAGCCCAATGTGTTCTCCCCCCACCACCCAAGCTGATGCTTAGGCAAATGCCAGTCTGGAAATCCCAGCCAGCCTTCCTCTCCATGGCCCTTCCGCCAAGCCGGATTGACAGCTGGAGCTGGCTGGCATCCAGCTGATTCTGTGTGCCACCAGGACTGCCTCTTTCTGTAGATGTAGCTCTACATGACCTTACATTTACACTGTGATGCAAATAAGCCATTTTGATAGAAAATATTATTCATACAATGATATTTGAAGTCTCTGTATTATTTCTGACATTGCAGATTATCTCGTCATGTTTTTGCATTTACAGAAAACTCCTTTTCTCTTTAACCATATATAAAATGTACCCATTCTCAATGAATTTGAATTCATGGCTCACTTGGCCTTCATAGGAATATAAAGAAATGATATCTGCTCTTGAAGCAAAATTTCAATATTTGGTTGCAATTCCAGTTCATTACAGCTGATGTCAGTCATAAATCGTCTCAGACTTCCATTCTTAAGTGGAAAGCTCATCAAATGACTGATTTCCATTTGCTGCGTTTATTGTTCGCATTTAAAATGCTTTAGAATGTTGTTAATAGGTTTTAAGCAAAAATTCAGCTTCATTTCATCAGAGTTGAAACATGGAGATGAGTCTTGCCAGACCTATGGTACATTGTCACCTAAACTAGAAATAGTTTATCACTTCTTGTGTTCTGTGCCCCATACCTGAGGTCTCATCCCTTCCAGAAAGTCAAAGATTTCCTGTCTGCTGCAATCATAGGGAGGTTTTTTATATGAGGGTAGCGATGGAGATCATGTCAGATTGCATTGGATACTGCAGATTGAAGGTTATCATTGGGGAACTCACCCATATGATAATCTAATCAATATTTTAAAAAATTTTTAACTTTTTTTTTTGTAGTGGAGCCTACCCTTTTTATTCCTGAGCAATGTCTAAAATAATGCATCCTTGAGCTGGACTGGAATCATGCTTATATTTAAATATTAGCTGATAATAATTTTATGCATCATGTAAACCTTTACATAATGAAGTGCTTTGGCATTCATCTCAAGTAATATTTGCTTTTTGATGACAAGCTAAACTGTCACTGGTGTGTGTAGCATTCCAAATGCCCTCTACCATTACAGCCTGATTTGCTTTGAACTGTGTGGCTGCATTTTAAATTAATAATATAATATTAAAGCACTTATTAGAAACAGCAAGTTCTGAATGCTTAGCCCTTCCCAACTGGAATATCTGTGGGTTAAGTGTGGGTTTGATCTAAAGAAGTGCTATTTTCCTATTGTCTGTTGAAGGACTTTCTCCCTCTTATTCCACAAGTGAATTTGACCCTCAGTTTGCAAATCCCCACTCTTCTTTCCTTCCCATATGCAATGTCCTGTGACAATAGAAATATAATGTTCAACCTTGGTTTGTCTTGTTAACAGCACGTGGTTAGAATATTGTGCTGCCATTTCAGTCACATTTTTACACTTGTCCCCTACTGTCTTGGCTGGTTGCCAGCATGGTGATTTATGCTTTGTTTGCTTCCAGATGTGATTATTGCTTTTCTTTCCTGGATGGACTCTCTGGAAGTGTTCTTCACACATTAAAATGTTGAAGCTCTTAAATCAGGGACTTGCTTAAACTAATTTTTAGTGAAAATGAGCATAAAAATTCCTAAAGGAACAGAAAACACCTGGAGAAAATTTTGATTTCAATAAAAATTGAGAAACTAAGTTGTCTTGGCTTTAAAATGATGATTTAACTATTAGAGATTCAATATAACCTCATCTTTTTAAGTGCAGCCCTGGGCTATATTTTCTAGTCAAGGGAAACTTTTCTGTGCTGCTTAGTATGTTTAGTGAAAACTCATGCTTTTATGGTTAAAAGACAGCTTAAACATAAGATTTTTATAAGGCTTTGATTTCTTCCTTCTTTCGCTTTAAAAATTAGTTTAATGTCTATTTTAATATATATTGAACTTCAAGGAAGTTAGAATTTTATATTCCTAATCAGTGCTGCATTCAGAGCACTTAACCTTACAAATATATTCTGTTTCATGTAAGACTCTCTTTCCTCTACTTCCCCAAGTATCTGCAGAAAACAGTTCACCTAAACAAGTTATGATCACGGATGTTGAAGGTGAGCACAAAAATAATCATGCTTTAGAGACCAAAGCTAAGAATTTCGAATTTAAAAAAAGGGTTAGTTTTTATCCCTGGATTCAGCCCCTCCTCCCCACCACCCATACTCTTGAGTTTCTTGCGTTTAAGTGTACATTCCTCTGACTTCAGTATGAATGATAGGCTAGCACAGTTTTCCATAAGACGTCTCAAGAAAATGCATTATTAATTTGGAGTAAATATGAACATCTTTGAAGGAAATGGCTTGGATTCAGACATCTGGAAAATGAAAGCATTATGTATTGACCTACTGTAATTTGCTATGATGCTAGTAATTTCATATTCATTTGTCTTGGTACCGGTGGAGAGAGTATTGCATTTAAAAACAGAACTGCTTGTGCTGTATTATTTAGAACGGTACTCCAAAACCAGAGAAGAACCACTGCAGCTATACCTAATCAAGCAAGATGCATTCCAGTTCTGCTGCCTTTAAGTACACGGAGTCAACATGTGTTCATTTGCAGACTCCTTCACTTCTGTAGCAGCAGGAGGCAGATCACCTGTGTAACCACACACAGGTAGTGCAAAACTGCCCCACCAGTGACAGCAATTGGTGCTTTCCACAGAGTAACTGGACCAGTTAATCTCTGAAAGGCCCTGACCCAAGGCAAAAAGGGCTTTTTAAAATTAAATAAATAACTGGAGAAAACCATGGAATAACAAGGTGCATGTCTAGCTCACGATTCTATTTATTAACAGCAGAACTGTGCACCGCTGGTTCTTTAGAATGTGTTTGTGCTCCCTTCAATTACTTGCTGAGAGCCGCTCAGATCCGGCCCTGTGTCATTGTTTGTATTGCACAGGAACGTGAATCAAGTCTGTCACACTTTTGATGTGGCTGCCAAGTCAACAGCACAGTCATTGTAAGTACTTAGCAAAACCCCCTCCGTGTTTTCTGCCAGTGAAGACAGAACAATTTTTGCCCCTTTGCTTGTTTTTATCACTCCGTGGAAGATTCCTTTAAAAGTGACATTTATTTGTCAGCTGGAAAAAAATGATCTTGTCAGGTGTTGTTCTTAATTACAGATTTTGAGATTTATGAAGTTCACATTTTGTTTTTCATTTCAGGACATATTGTCTCAAAAAGCATAAAGTAAATGTTATAGCCAGCATTTCAGTTTTGTATTTTCTTACTTTAGTAGTTCCTTACTCGACTTGTAAGGAATCAGATCTAGGCGTAGTCCTTCCAGAAAGCAGAGGTTTGGATAGGTAGATGTGTACTGAATCCCAAAATACAGTTAAATACAAGCTATCCTCATGTCTTTATGGAAGAATATTAAGGTGACATTGTCAGTTTAATTTCATCAAAGGCAGAAATGTCCTGTTGCCCCCGGGACTCCAGGAAAAGGTATTTTCAGTTGTGGTCATTATGCCAGGCATAATAGTCTCTTTTCTGAATTGGTGTTATGGGCTTCAAATAGGAAAAGTAGTAGCATGCAGACTGCAGTATATAGAAAAAATCCATGCACTTTAATTTGGGTTGTCTGTAATGGACAAAAGCTCCAAGGCAAGATAATCTATGGTAAAACTCCAGCCCTGGAAATTAGGTGGTCTTTGTTTCTGTATCTAATACTGTTAATCTGTCAGTTTTCATTCCACCATGGATTTGGTTTTGCACTCCTTAGAATTCAAATCAGTCCTAACCGAATAGTTGATGCTGATGTCACAGTTTAAGACCAAATGACAGTGCAGAGACTAAATAGATTTGGGTATCAAAGCACTTCAATCATAGATTTATATAGTCTTTGAAATTACACGTCTCCCCGTTCTATGGAAGAGAAGGCACAGTCCAGGAAAGAAATCAATGAGTCAGCTTAATTGTTCCAGTCCTGCCACACGTCCTCCTTCAGCTGTGACCATCCTCTTCCACACAGGTGTCCCTGGAGATTGAAGCCATGATCCCAAACCCTTCTGCAGGGCCGTGTGTCCCCTGGCTGCTGTCCCTGCAGGGCTCCAGGCAGAGACTGCCTGATTTTGGGCTGGCTGGTTCTTGCACCCAGTGCCTGACAAAGGGCTTGTCGGTGCTCACAATCTGCTCCTCTCCAGCGTTCCCCTCTGTAGGTGATTTCTCCACTCTCATAACTAAATTAGTCCCTTATGCTGTAGGGTTGAGCTGCTACAGCAGATTGTTTTCTTTAAAACAGGTCTGCAGTGAATTTCTCAAACCTTTTCACAGTCGTTCTTTAAGTGTCAGGTACTAACCTTGGAATTACTGGATTTAGATTCTCACCTACAGCCCATTTCTGATACCTAATAATAACCATCAACAGTTAATTTTCTATCTCCCTTATTACGTTTAAAACAAACAATCAAAAAGCTAACTGCATTGCTGCTGCTGACATTGGCCATAAAGCTCCACCTGTACGCTTAGTGCAAAAAAATGAAATTAAAATCAACTGCACCAACAAACACCCCCACATCCCCAGCCCCATAGAAATGGCAGTAAGAAAACCTGCGGCTTTAGAGAATGCAAAGATTTCTCAATTGGATTTGATACAATTTATTTCCAGTAAGTTTCACAGTCAAGAGAAAAATTAAAAAGTTGCTCTGTTTAGAGCATAATAAAAAAAAAAATAAAATTTAATGGATTCATTTGCATTTTTCTATCAGTTATCCATGATTCAAACTTACATCTTGGAATGCAATACACAGATGAGTCATACAGAGAAACAACCTCTGCATAGGAAATTACACTGTCATTTATAAGTAACACTGCTTTCCCAAGCTGAAACAAAGATGGGCCACAGTAATCACAGATAAATCTCCACTGACTTGGAGCACTTGTTTAGAAAACCCACTTCCCTCCGTGTGTGTGAAACCAGAGCCTGACTGAGAGCATATGGAGCATGCAGTTACTAGCTCCCATTAGCTTTGGGGATCCTGAGAACCTTCCAGGATCACCACTTCACCTAATCATTTTTTTTGGAACAAGATACTTTAAAGGACACCTTGCACTTTGGTGTTCTGACTGAGCCTCCTTGCAGGGCTGCTCTTCCCTTTCTTGGAGCCCTATGTACACGAGGAGTCGGGTGTCAGACTCCTTGTCTGCTCCACGCAAAGTCCTCCCTTAGCACACACTTAGCAAGCTTTGAAAGTCTTGGTGAGATCAGCAAAGCGGGGAGCATGTGCCAGTGCAAGGTGCCTCGGGGTGGGACTGCGGCTGTGACAGCCGGGGGCTGCCCCACGTTCCACAGGGAGCTGAGCAGTGCCAGCCCCAAGAACTGTGGCTGTTGAAGCACCCTGCTGAGGGACATGGAACTACTCCTGCTCTGCCAAGACCTTTGATGAAACAGTGTCCCTTGTGCATTAACATGTCCTCCTAAAATTTCTGGAGGCTTGTTCTCCTTTTATGAGATCATCACCTTCAAGACAGAAGAAGTGAAGCCCAAAAGCTTCCTAGTTATTCCAGGATGCTCTTCAATATTCCCAAATGATGGCAATGGGAGTGAGAGAGAAAATATCATACTAACGGCATCTGTTGACTGCCAAATGTGTTGTAATTCTCTGGCCTTTTAAATAAATGCTGTTCATATGCATTGCAAAGCTTGCAAGAGGAGGAACTGAACATACCAAGATTTGAAGCCCTGTACTCAAGAGGCTGAACATCATTCAGACTGTGGTTTCTGATTTCAAATATGAGTAAATCACAAATTTTCCCAAATCTGGAAACACAAGACTGCACACCTGTAATCATTGCTATATCGTGTACCTGATTGGTATTTTCAGAGCATCAGTAAAACTCACAGAGGGGAAACAGACATGAAAACTAGAATGTATGCATGGAATACCAGTGATTATGTTATATATGCATCTGAGATCTGTACTTAATTCAAGTCAGGATCTAATCCAGCTCCCATTAAGTCAGTGGGAATTTTGCCAGTGAAAACAATAGTAACAGGATCTGGCCAAAATAATTTAATCCACCCTCTTCAGATGCCGTGCTCACAGCAAGAATGTTGCCATTAAGAAGTTTATATGGACATAAATATTCACTTTAATTTCCTAGAGTTTTTCTACTTGCTTAAAATTGCATTTATGATTAAAAAAAGAGCAACACAGTGTACTATGGCAGCATTTTAATCACTCTAGGTTCAGGAATAAATAGAAAAACATCTTAAATATTTTATACAGATTATATTGCAATTTTGAATTAACAATTCATTTTGGAGTTGTTTATATCTTTTTCATTCTCTGTTGGTTTATTTTTCTTCTGTTGGTTCAGGTTTCCAAGCTACTATGTGAGAGTGATTGTGATGGGTTTGGGATTTTTTCTCCTATAATTGCATTCTGGGAAATTGTCACTATGCATGTTGTATCACTGAATTGCATCTTGCCTCATGCTGTGATTCCATTCCAGGAGGAGGAAAGGTTTAGGGGTGTATCATCCTAAGATTATGTTTAAGGGACTGCTATAAGCCTTTGAAGGATGCAAGAACATCAACATGGGGAAGTCTTTAGCAGCTGAAGCGTTTTTCAATAGTAATCAAAGGTTTACTACGGCAGACCCTGCTCATCAGTGCAGCCCTTTCCCCATGAACTTCATTAGGTGCTGCACTGACTGGGAATTGCTCAGGTTTAGCTCCTTGGCTTAGAACTTCCTGAGAGAGATCAAGATTCCTCTTTTGGAGATCTGGTGGCTTATGCCCTTGTGCCCAGCATCTTCTCTGAGCTGACTACCCTTAATATTTCTGCAGCTCTGTGTCCTTCCTTTCCTTCCCACTGCAGGAGCAGCAGTGAGCCCTGAGCTGCGAATGCACTGCAGCTGCAGCCAGCCCTTCTCAGAGAGGGCCAGCACTGATGTGCCCCAATACAGACCCCAAGATGTCTCAGGAGTGTGGGGGAAATGTAGTTATGCTATTGGGAGAGAGCTTGGGAATCTGTGGGAGCTGACCAGGAGTGGCAATGGGTGAGTTTGGGGCGGTGGCATTTGCTTGTGCTGCTCCCAGGATACTGCCTGACTTTACAAGCTGCCCTGTGTGCCCCTGCAGACAGTGTGGGATCGGGTACATTGCACCTCCCGACATTGCCACTGAGAGCATTTGGGATTGGAAACAGTTGTCTCTGGTTTCTTTCCCTGCCAGCTTGGCAGTGAGGGGGCAGAAGCCAACTGGACAGAATGCATGTGGTTGTCATTTATGAGTAACCACAGGTCTAAAAGCACCTTGCACTGAAGGTGGCCATTTCCTGGCTAACTTCAGCATGGATAAGCATATTGTCCATGCCTCCCAAATTTTTTTTCCCTGATGCCTCCACAGCCTTGAAATATCATCTTTTCCTGTGTTACTGTTGTTAAAAAGTCAATGAAACTCCAACTCTTCTCCTGCCCTCCCTCTCCTTTTTTTGTCATAGATGTATTTTCTTCTGTTTCTGAAGCCTCGAAAATCTTTGGGGGTTAAACTAAGGCAAGAACATACTATGCATCCATTTTAATGTCTCCTTATAGCCCCACAGCAATGTCTAATACTGTTGTTCTTCTTGAGCAATTCGAGTTTCCTCTCCTAGTTTTAAGGACCAAACAAAAGAAAACCATCTGGGCGCAGCCTAGGGCAAGCAGAGGGGCTCGAGGGAGGCAGTGACTGTGGTTAACACCATGTGTACTGGGCGTGGCTGGGTGTTCCAGCTCATGACCCCACTGAGAGATTGGCTATCTTCACCTCCTCATAGGACAAACTTTAAACTGGGTTTGCTCTATGTTTTTTATTCTTGCCAGTCCTTGGATGTGGTCTCAGTGATGGTATCTAAACCCTTCTCTTTGCCATTTCTGCTGACTTTGATATTGTGGCTCACTTTTTCTTTCCCTCATTGTCTAGGCTTGCTTCCTAGGACTATCCCTGTACAGCAGCATAGAGATATGTGTATTAGTTTTTTTTTTTTTATTTGAAATTAATATTGTAACTGCAGAGGCTGTTACCCAGGAAATATTTGGATCATTTCACAGTGGATATCTGAATCCTATTAGCAGGTAGTGAAGGTTACAAAATTCTCATACTCTCTCCTAAAAATATTTGGGAGGATTTTAGGAGTGCCTCTGCAAAACCATTTAATTCTGTATTCTGACTATCTGGTTATAAAGTTGATTGTATATTAGATTTGGTTTATGAAAGAGACAGCAAAATTCAATGCACTGAATTAAAATCCTGAATAGGAAATATAAAAGCATTCTTCCTGGATATATTGAGTTATGAGTTCTGTGACTGAACATTATTTTATATTTATATTTGGTGAATTATTTATTCCAAATAGATTAATTATAAAGATGACTCTGAAAACAAAACAAGCTCTCCCTAAGTATAGTGGCTTGATTTTGGGGGTGGGTGGTTTTTTGATTATCTAATCTATTGAGAGAATCCATGCATCTTCATTATACTACTTAACGGCTTGGAAACACATTACAACAGCATAGTAGTTTATTTATAGCTATATAAAGTTGAATTACTTTTAATGAGACATTTGCATACAATTATTGCAATCACACTGAAATGGAACAGCTACCTCAGCACATTTTTGAGACTTTGGCTCAAGAACTCTGAGGATTTCCCTTTGCAGCTGCTGGGAAAAGTAAATTTTTTTACCCATGCTCCAGACTGCGGTACATGCTCTACCACTGGTTCTGGAGGGAGGGAGCCCATGTTGTTCCAAATTAAACTGTAAACACTGATTCCCCTGAGAAGTCCAATAGGCTCAGTGCAAAATATAAGCAACTAATGTTTTTATGGATGTCAGCTCTCATAGTAAGTCTGTTTTCTATTTCAATTAATATTTTGCATAAATCAGTGTCTCAGTAAAATAAGCAATACCACACCGAAAAGAACACAAGGCAACTGTAATTAAGCCATATGTTTAGTAATGTGCTGAACAAACAATGGAAAAAATTACTCTTTGGTTACTAAATCAATTGTAATCAACCTCATTCCGCCCACTCATCCACCTCTATGAGCGGATAATACAGCTGTAGATATCAGGAACAAATCCAGCAACTAAATTAATAAAGCAAAATTGGTGGTTCAGCTACACGTGTCGGCATGAATTTACTGCTCCCTACAGCTTTATCTCTACAAACATCTTTTTGCTCCCAGAGGGCACTTTAAAATCTATATTGTTAAAATAAATATAAAGAAATTACTCAGCTTTATAATTACAGCATCATTTAAGAATTTCTCTGCCTTTTTCCAAATGGTTTGAAATATGATGGATTATTGCTAACAAACTATTTATCTCCAATAGTCAAAGACAACCTATGGGCTAATATTGCCTTAATTTATATCCCATGAATAAGGCTATCAGAATATCTGGTTTGCTGTCAGGCAGTTTGTCAAGCTCACAGTGATTGCCTGCGAGAGGGGATTTGTGGCACAGAGACTGCCATCACATGGTGTGGCATAGCAGGTCAATGTGATTCTGCCACTTCAAGGTAAATACTTGATAGTATAGGGTCATCTTTCATCAAACTTTCCCTCATAGATGTGGGCAGAGGAAAGGCATTTCCTGCCTACCAGAGTGAGGGGGAAGATGCAAGGGATGGGTTTAACGTTTTCTGGAGCCTGAAGCCAAAAATTGCATTCTTATTAACTTGGCAATTGGTCATGGCTGCTGGCTGTTCTGCTGTGGTGTATCACTGGTTCCTGCCAAAAAGGAGTGGTGTTGATAACTAGGGAAGCATTGAAAAAGTGCCTGCTCCATGTCCGTGTGTTCGCAGTAAGGAGCACGGCAGCATCCTGGGCTCACGGCAGCCCCGCCGTGCCTGTCCGGGAGCCAGTGTGAACCCCGATTCATTTCAGTGTGTGCAACACAGGCACGAGTGGAATACCTCCACAGGCCTCTGTAACCCTTGGGAACTGCAACAAGGGGATGTCAGCTCCGTTACCAATGGCTCTGGTTTGGTTATCCTGAAATTGCAGTATTCATGCACGGCCGGAAGTGTCTGGGAATTCATTTCAGGTGAAGTGCACATAGATAATGTGTTTAATGCTTTTGTCTTATTAACTTGTGACTATTAGTTGGTGAACTTTTTAGAGAGCTAAGTGCTATTTAACAATGAAGGACATTTCCTTGCCAGCTATTTAATAGTCTTCAAAGAGTAGACATGGCTTATGGGCATGAAAAAGAATGAAAGGAAGAAGCAAAAGTCCCTAATTCCTGTGTTGAAATTCCCTGGAGGTGTTTGTCCAAAGAAGGAAAATCCAGATCCCCAGAGCCTATTCCTAAAGAGAATGTAAAACTGCATTACTTTTCTGTATTTCTTATGTAAGATTGCACTAATCAGGATTTCCTGGATAAAGGAATGTCAGCTAAATCTTAATTTTTGCTGGGTTCCTACAGAGTAGCGATTATTAAATCCAATAAATACCTCCTACAAATATATCTATGCAATGCTAAAATTGTAATTCTTATTGTAGGAAAAAAAAGCTTTACAGCTTTACTTGTAGTTTATAAATATTAATGAAATAATTTTTAGTAGAACCTTGTGAACTTACAAGATATTTAGAAAGTGTATGCAAACATAATGAAATCAAGATTTTGAAGGAAGTGGAGACAAATCCTGAAAGAAAATTTAATTTTGCTTGGAAGGTTCCGATATATATCTTCAGTGGTTTTTAAAAACATTTTGAGTTCTAAGTTACATTAGTGCCTTGATGATATTGAAAATCTTGAGTGCCTACTTTTATATCAAAATAATTTTTAAAAACCACTAGTGGTCTGACCAAAACCACAAAATTTAGTGAGAAATGAAGTTACGAGCTGGAAATTGAAGTCCTTATTTTCATTTTTAAGATTATTCTGCCATAACCAACCTATGTGCATTGGACTGACTTTGCTCCAGCTTTCTTTACTCCAAAAATATACAAATGTCGTGATGTGCCAGTAGGTCCAGCTTTGACTATTTAGTGAAACTGCACAATGGGATCTGTGGATGATGATGAGATACCAGGAACCGACATCACTGGACCTTATGCATCCAAGTTAGCTGAAAAGCCAACTGCAGCAGCAAGCTCATGTCTCCTGCTCCTGCTTTGAATGTTTGGGGACAGAGGCTACAGTAGCACCTAGATAAAAACAACATTAAACTACAGAGAAACCGCAGTAGCAGGGAAGAGTTGTCAGCGGCTGTGGCTGCAGATCTGCAGGGGGAAATAGAATGGGACAGGTGTCCTACAAAAGCACTATTACTTCTTTCAGTGTTATAAGGTAGTGAGAGTAAAATAGAGTATGCAAATAATTCTGGCATTGGAATACCATGTTATTCCTTTAGCATACAACTGCTCTTTTAGGGAATGAGTTGGGTGCAACAACATGGATTCTGCTGCACCAGTGTGAGACAGGTTTACTGATGAGAAGCAACTGGATGAGCAAGTACATCTCTCTGTACTGCATAGGCAGTGAAGGCAAGGGTTGATAACAATCCCAACAGTTCTCACCCGTCCTGAAGTCACGCCAGAGTGAGTAGCAGCCTACTGCTTCTTGCATTCCATCTTTTCTTTATTGGCAGATGGAGAGTATGGGAAATATTGCGACCATATGAAATAAATCCAGGTGTACCAAACGGACCATGTGGCAGCTTGTTTGAGAGGTCGGTTCTGTGAGCTGCTTGGTGGGGTCACATCTTGTCTGGTGTCATCGGCTGCTGTGGGGCCGCATGTCCTGCGAGCGATCCTGGAGTGTTACACTGACAGAAGCGATGCCAGGAGGGCTCACGCACCTGAAGGCTGGAGGCTAAACGGGATGTGAGTCAGCCCTGAGTCAGCTGCCCTCCAAATGGCCAAAGCTGCTTCAGTGAGCGTCTGCCAAGGCACTTGAGGAGGGCGCACAGCCCTACAGGGACACCGGGACACTGGTTACTGCTGGGGAGGGGATGCTGGAGGAGCCCTTACACCTTGCTCCCTGGCACCTGCTGGTGCCACAGCTCTGCTTGGCTCTCTCAAACTGTGCTTCAGCCCATTTACATCCTTTGTGTCTTATGGTGGTACAGGCACTGTGAAGTGAGGGATGCTCAGAAGAATGTCTGAGTTACCCCCAGCTGGGCCAGCAGACTGAGATGTGAGGCATCAACTTCTTCCTAGGAGTGAAAGCATTGCCCTACTGAAATTACAAAAAGCTTGGTGGTCTTAGAGTGTGTTTACATACATTTAAAGTAGAGTGAATCAAATGGAAGTAAAAGATAAAGAGAACAAATGTGGACCTCATGAAGATTTGTAACATGTCAAAACTCAGGAGAAAAATTTGCAGTAATGATCTAGCAGATGAAAATAAGTTACTTTGCATTACTAATGGACAGTTTCTATTGCAAAGCCACTGCCCCATATTGCACAGTATGCACACATTATAGAACCTCCTTGCTATCTCAAGTAGATAAATAACATTAGCACAGAGCCAAGAAGATTTATAGCATGCATGAATCTCTCTCCATTACTCTTTTCCGACTAAGTTTCTGTAACTCTTTCTGTTGCATATGAATTACTTCACTGGCCAAGCTAATTCCCGGACTAACTCCCTTGGCTCCAGTGGAAGCCAAAGATGATTTTGAGGTGTACACTAAAACAGGTCATACAGGGAGTAGATGGATGTTATAAAACAAAGTACTGATGCTAATTGGCAATGGCATCATCCCACCACCCCAGAGCAAGTGGATTGTTCCTAGCCTCTGTTATAGATCTCCATTACAGACCAGCCATTTCTTTCTTTTCCTTTTCTATTGCTTGTATTCTAAAGCAATTAGCTCCTTGGAAACTATTTTTCCTTTCATCTGGAGACAAATGCTATTTCTGCTTATGTTTTTATAGTTACTACCTAGTATGACTTTGGTTGTTCTGGTAGAAATGTACTGTTGTACTTGGACTGCCCGTCACCTTCCAGCTAAAGATCCCAAAGCACATGGCCTATCTTATGCCTCCCAACACTCAGAAGGTATATAGGTAATTATATAGATCTTTCATAGACAAGAAGAGTTCAAATTCTGTCTTGTCTGGAAAATTCTAATGGGTTTAGAGTGGTTGCCTTTTGGGAATGATCCTGCACATCCACATACCAGCTGATCCTTCTGGTGGAAACCTGAATGTTGCTTTGTGGACTGTGCCTCTAAATGGACTTTGTGTTGTGGGTGGAGGTTACATCAGTGCACTGATGGTTTGTGTATGGGCCTGGCTCTGCTGCAACAAGCTGTTCCACTTCTTCCTAACATGTGTTTCACATCACTGAAGAATTAGCACATCATCACACAAATGATCAATGCCGAGTTCAGTCCAGGAAGGAACCGCATTTAAAAGGAAACTGCATATGCACAATTTCAGATTTTTAAATGGGAGCTGCTGCTAAAAGGCTCATAGAAAAATCCTGGCACATATCGTGGTAAGAAAAATGTCTTTACAGTTTTAAAATTTCAGGTCAAATTTTTCCAGAGTTCTCAGCAATATTAATCAAGATGAAAAAAAATGCCAAAGTTGTGTTAATTAAACATGTATAATGGTCTGGGAAATGTGGAAAATCTTAAAATTATGAGAAAAGAGTTTGATGTTCTATTTAATATTTAATTTCATTGACACCCCCCCCCCCACCCCCAGAATTAACAGAAAGCTAAATTGTGCCTGAGCTTCTTAAAATGCAATGGACTGACACTAAGTATGAACATTTTCAGTCTTAAAGAAATAAAATTGAGAAAATGGCAAGCAATCAGAAACAAAAGTTATATTACATGCCTAACTATTGTATCTATAGTGGCCACTACTACTGCCATTATAATGCACAAGAGATTTTGAAAGTATTAAATTTGCCTTTTCAGCTGACAATCTGCCGCAGGTGCTGTGCTATTATAAATAACTATTCGGCTGTTATGTGTTATTGTCTAAATCACCATTTTGAACCTGAAGTATAAGCTGTACAACCCATAGATCAAATCTAAGAAATTGGCTCTTGTTTGCAATGTAGTTATTTTAAAGGAAGAAAATACCCAGTAAATCAAACTCACAAAGAATTTTAATTATGCTACTTGTTCCTAGGAGCAGTATTACAGTTTTACATTCCAACACTGTGTGCATGGGAAATGTAATACACTACACCTGTTAACAATACATACTCTGATGAATGCTTGGCTAAAAATTGGTTTCTGGGTTTTTTTAATTATATAGGGTGGAGAGAAAGAAGATTGAGTCCATTTTTTTCTGTAAGCAGACAAAAAGTATCTATTTAGTATAATGATTTACATTTTACCATCAGATGAAATCATACACGGATTTTTTTTGGTCTAATACAGAAATAATTATGATTGCTCTATCATTATTACATGAATGATAACAGGATTTATGCATAGGAGCAAAAGGTGTAGGTAGCATTGGAAAAATTGTTTCCATTATAATCCCCTACTTGCAGCCTCTGATTTTAATTCTTATTTGGCATCAAAAATTTACATGGTTGAGTTCAACTTAAAAAAGGCTTTATTTGGATTGCATTCAATTTCTCTATATTTTCAGCAAAAGTTTTCACTGTGGCTGTGAGAAAAATATTTCTCTGGTATGTGTATAAAACATCCAGTTACAGTTTATACTTTGAAACGCAGCAGAGGCAGTGAAAATTTAAATAGTCATTTATCAAGAGTAATGTCTGGCTTGGGTAACATGCAAAAGGTAGTTACAAGAAGGAATGTGTGATCCATGTGCTAGCGTAAAAGCAAGAGGTAAAAGAAAAATTACATTGTGTGTGATAAACCCAGGAAATAAAACTTTGAGTCACTTTTATGTAGGAAAGCCTATTATCATCTTTGGAAGCTTAGTCTGGTTTTGGAGCTTGATCTTCTTTTCATCAAAGGGAGTTTCAAAATTTACATCAGAGGAAGTAAAGAGGCAGAAATCAGAGTTGAAAGAGCATCCCGATCCTCCATTTTGGGGACTTTCCATTTTTACTGCAGTTGAGTTCTAATTGCTAATTTTATAAATAAGTAAAGGCTCAGTCCTCCCATCGTCGTGCTGGCTGAACTCCTGTGGCTTTGCCTGTGAATTGCTGAGCTGCTGCCCTGCTCAGGTGGCTGCAGCGCTGAGAGAGGGGAGCCCTGACAGGGGATGGCAGTGGGCAGGTGCATTGCTGGTTCTGAGCTCACGGAAAGGTTGAGAACAACTGCAAATATTACCCAGGCAGCCTAACAAAGCCGTGTGCTCCTGAAGACAAATGCTTTCACTGCAGGGTTCCCAGGGAACAAAGGGAGTCGTGGCCTTTACAAAGTACACAAATGGTAGAAATACTTGTATACAAAGTCTGACTCACAGATCATGTAAAGAATATGACAAACTTCTTAGTCTAATTCATTAACTCTAAATAGCGTCCTTTCAAATGCCACCCCCAGAAGCACTTTCTATTGCAGCTATTTTTTATCCTTTTGCCACAGATTGTTTTAAAACAGAATTATGGGAAATGACAGCTGTAGAACTAAAGTTCGATTTTTCACAGATGAAACTACAAAATGCACAGAGTAATATAATCCAGTCAGACAAGTGAGTAAATTATATCTTGGTTGCAACAATGCACCACTTGCTGAATATCAATAAGGATATGTTTCCTTCTTTAGAGTAAAAATAATATTTGCTGTTAATGTAAATGGTTCTGAATGTCCCTGGCAGTATAGGCACAGATGCCAAACAGCATTAAAACTGAGCAGAATCTCATATGCTTTGTTTGCAAGGAAGAGGAAGACCATGTTCATAGATGTTAAAACAAGGAGGATGATGCCTTTTACGTTGCTTTACCATAATGAAACTCCATTAACTTCTATAATCTTCTTTCAAATTTCAAGTAAATGAGAAAAGCATAAGCTCCAGTTCAAGGAACACTGTCAAACAGTGTGCTGAGGTTTTTCATTCTCCTTCTAAATTTCCTAAGATAAGTATGTGGGTAACTCTGCTCCCTGTGGACTAAAATATACCCCTGCTCTCCATAACCCAACAGTCACAAGTGTCAGCAGAGTATATGTGAGTTGTGCCCCATCTTTCTCTTCCTTTGAATTTTGCATTCCAAGATACTGAGGAACTCGATAATGGATTAGGCTAATCAGACTTCCACTCCACAACAGGCTAATTATGCCTCAGCTAGATCAGTAAATTACATTAATAAATACCTTATGGAAGCATTTGATCCCTGTTTTAGAAGAAACCCATGAATATTCCATATGACATCACATGCAGAGCTCGTATACAGTTAAAGTGATATTCTTAGCACAAATATATGTGCTGGCCTTGGATCCTCTGCTCAATGAGTTTTATTTTTACAAGAAGTAATATACTTAAGCTCTCTAGAGCTCTGCAAATTCATTTTTTACATGCAACTACATAATCTTTTTGGAGTGAATATGGACATTAACTCCTCCTTGCAGCTCTGCATAAACATATGCTTGCACAGCAGATATTTCAAATTCAGAATCCAGGAAGGAAAGTGCTCCCAGGACTGATTACTGAGTTATATACCCTTTTATTTTAATGTACTTTGCCAAGATGAGTCCATAACCTCAAATGAGTTAGGGAAGAAAAGGGGAAGGGCAATAACAAACAGCTTCATTGTAATTTTAACCCTGTTGCCTAGTGATCACAGAATAACCTTTGTGCTTACAGATTTAAGGAGACTACATGGACATGTTCTTCCTGAATGTGCTCATCCACTCCTTGGGATTTGTACTCTGTGATTCCAAGTACACAAGGAGAAGACATGTGACACCTAACCCAATTTGTTACCTGGATCTGGCGGCAGGGACACTTAGGATGTATTGCTAGACTGCAGTGTGACACATTTCACTCTCTCGGATAGACCTCTCTCTGTAAAATGGAGATACATTTGCCACACTGACTCTCCAGGTGCTGCTGCCATAGTTGGGATCCTGCTCCAAGACATCACTTAAATATGATGTTATTATGTCCCAGTAATTCAGGCTTGCCAGTACTTATTAAATAACTAAAGAAATATCGAGACACCTTGGAAGCTGTTTGTGTAGTCCAACAAGCAAACGATTCACAAATAAAAAATAAAGTCAGCTTTAGTATACAAGACAACTTTTGTCTTGAGTAACTGTAGTCTCTCTATTGAAAATCCCCCTGTAATTTCAGCTGGATGTATTTTTTCACTTGCTGCCCTAAATTGTTTTATGTTATTCTAAAAGCTGGTTAACATCACATGGAGAAAGTGGCAAAAAATCAATAGAGCTTCACAACAAAGGCATGAAAGGAGTAAAATATGAAATTTCTGAAAGAAATGATGCTCCCATTTGGGGGCAAAAGGGCAAGGACAATGGAATCAGTGAATTTATATTTTTTTTTGTAGACTTTGCTGTCTTACTAAGATGTAATACTTTACACAGTTGTGTCTTTCTATCTTCTCTGGTCTGCCAACAGAATGAAACAGTAGTTCAAATGGAAAAGTCAAGTTTTGTCTATCAAAATGAAATTTCAAGAGAGTTTGCCCAGAAGATTAATGTCTCATCTTTTTTGTGGAGTAAAATATACTCCAGTTCATGTAAACTTGCCAAGATTAAGAGTAGTTTATATCCTTAGAAAAGATAGAGAGTAGATGGGAGTTTGAGCTCAAGTGGCAGTCTGAAGAGAGAATATATATATGTATTATATAGAACCAATTGTTTAACATATAACATTTTCTATAGAATACGAATATATGTAATCCTGTATTTTACAAATTTATATATGTATTATATAGAATCAATTGTTTAACATATAACATTTTCTATAGAATACGAATATATGTAATCCTGTATTTTACAAATTTATATATGTATTATATAGAATCAATTGTTTAACATATAACATTTTCTATAGAATACGAATATATGTAATCCTGTATTTTACAAATTTTATTTCTATTTGCTATTATAACTTGTTTAATTATTCCTTCTGGTGATTTTCCTCGCTACATTAATTGGCACATTCCGTACTGCACAGCGTGTCCTCCTGAAGAAGGCAGCTCTCTGTCAGTGAAACAATTCTCTCAACAACCCCAAAACCCTACACTATCCTTATGTTAAATTATTTGTCCGTTGTCAACAGTGGCTGTATAAGACTTACGAGGCTTAGAGTCACTCAATGGTCAGTGCTCTTCTTTTTGTCTCCTGTCCTGAATTTGGGACTTCTGGGTGGATTGTTCTGGTTTGAATAATGGCTGTGAGGAGTCCTTGAGTTCTGTGGAGATTTTGGGTTTTGTTTTATCAATTGGTGACCTTGAGGGTAGGTAGTTTGAAACAGCTGTGCTCTAAATTATCCATAATGCTTTCTCTAATGCATCAGGTCTTGTACTTTAGGTTTTTGTACTAAAAGGTACTTAGAGGGGAGAAAAACCTAAGCTTTCTTAGTTCATACTGATGGTGTACTGCAATGTTCTACACTCATTTACATTATTCCTACAATTTAATACATAGTAAGGAGCTATCTTGAACTACTGGGTTAAATAAATTCCTATTTCTGCTTGAAGTTCTTGTTGGCAAGAAAAAGTAAAGGTCCCCTGGAGATGGGTTACATGTTCTTTTAAGTCTTTTCTATCTAATTTTTAGGATTTCTATGAACCTCAATTCAATTTCTTGGTAATAGATATAGCAGTCTTCTGGCTATGATGAAGAAGAGAATCAATCTAAAATTTGCTTTTATCCTCCATTGAGCCACTTCTCTTTATGGCAAGAGGATAATGGAATCATTGATAGAATACACATTTTACTACTTTCATTTCTCCGTAGGCGTATTGTTTTGAATAATTGAAAAGTTATGATTTGCTACATTCAACTTGTACTTTCTTATTGCTGGACCGAGTACTAACATTATGAGTCTCTCAAAATCACTGTCAAATCACATGGAAATTTTGCCTACCTATTAATTAAACAGGAAGGGAGAGATACTGAGCTAGATAGTGTTGACAAACAGTGAGCAAAAAAGAAGCAGCATCTTTCCCTAAATAACTCCGAACTCTGTCTATCCTGCTGCTGATACACCAAAGCAATTATCCTCTTGTACCTGCGTCTCATTTTAATTGGCTACTGCCTGAGAAATGGCAGAATTATCTTTTTTTTTTAAAAACAAGTTTCCCTGACAACCTGGGATTTATGTTTTTCTTTTCCTAGTACATAATGATGCCCAGAATTTTTTTCTGAAGGTGTGTATCTATATATGTAAAACAGAAGAACATTACATAGAGGGAATGCTGTTCCCTGGCTAGAGTATCTGCAAAGAATGTTATAAAGGAGCCAGGAGGGGATGATTAATTACTATGCTAATGCACTCATGTACAGTAATGCAGGGCTCTTTATCAAGAGTCACGCAGCACTAATGTCCTGTTGCTTTCACAAATTGCCCACTTTTTACTAGGAGGGTTAAACCCAAATACTGTGTGCAAGTCCTCCACACATGCCTGTGGTTTTTTCTCAATTCTTGTACCAAAGGGCATGAGTATAAGCAATTTGTTGTTGTGAGGGCTGGCAGCCAGGGGAGCTATATGTCCATCTGATGTTGATGTAACAAGCAAGGCTCTGCTAGGAATTTCCATCTGCTTTTCATCCTGAATTTGCCTATGTCTAATTACTGTGCTTGGTGATGCTTAACTAAAAGTGAATGGAAATGTGTTTGCAACTGAACGTTTTTATAGGATCTCTGTCAATAGGAGGATATTTCTGTGGGCCTGTTTTGTGTTACAAAACCCTTGCTTTGTAAAAGGCAACTTCTGAAAATTCATTCCTTTTTTTAAATTAGTAAGTTTCATTTACACCTGAAATGCCAGGATCTCTGCAACGAGTAACAAAATCAGACTGAATCACCTTGGTTTTTAAAACTTTGGAAGACTCAGTGGAATATTTTGGAGCACTTGCAGCTGCTGGTTGTGTTCCAATTGCAGGTGGCCTGCACCATCAAAGTTTGCTTGCAGCTGTGACCTTTATTCTCCTTTTGACATGGACTTGTCAAAAGTGATGCAGGTGAACCTGCGCCCTGCCCAAAAGATGGGGTATCCTGATGAAGAGGAAAGTATTTCTACAAAGACAGCCATGTAGTTCATTGTACAGAGAGCAGTGTGGAATTGCTATACTGGTAATGCTTCAGTGCATAATTAGCAAAATGAAAATCTGAGAACTTGAAGAAAATTGAGGGGAACAACTAGCTCTTTGCCCAGCCCCAGCCAGGGCAGAGTGTTAGTGGGCTGTGTTGATTTTCTGGTACAGGCTACAGGTGGCCCAGGCACCATGAGCCTTTAATCAAAGAGAGAAGACAAAGGAAGTGTTCCTTCCAAGATCCTCATGCGCTGAGTGATACTAGTCTTGGCAAAACACCTCCCAAACCTGAACTCTGGTTGCTTCTCAGACAAATAGAAGAGCACTTACTGCGTAAAGCCAGATTTTCAAATATGTTCTGTTTAAATTACATATGCTGGAACAGACATTTTCAGGAAGCTTTTACATCTAACACAGCTGCACCAGTGGAGAAAGAGCTCCGCTGTTCTCCTCTAACCTGGAGTCTCTGTGACCATTAGAAATCATAGGAAATCTACCATGGTTACCTGTAGTAGGAAAGGAGTAAGTCAGCATTTTAAGTTCGGCATTTCTGTGTTGCACTTACAAGTTTTGCATTTGAAGGAAATCAAAAAGCCACCTTAAATATTCACATACACATGAATGTGGTTTTGTAAACATGAAGGATCCACATGAAATTAGACAGCATGGCTTGATGCGACTATTGAATCCTTTTTTTTAATTATTTCTAAGCCTTCTGACACCAACTATCTAAAAATCTAAATTGAAAAGTAGGAAGTTTAGGAGCTCACTACTGGAAATGTGGTTTGAGCTTCAATCAGTGCTCAGCTTCAATCACATGCTCAGTTCAGGTTTTGTGTAAGAGAGAATTCAGTCCTTTTATACTGAGCAAGAGAAATAGAATTTAGATCTTTCTAAAGGCTTTGAGCTCCCAAGTCTCTTACATTGAAAATGTTCATGGAAGTCAATGGGCATTTTCAATTCCAGAGGAATGCAGGGTTAAGTCTAGAATCTACCTGTTACCAACTAGATAACATCATAATGAATGTACACAATGTTATATTGCATCCAAATATCACACTTAATTCCCCAGTTTTAACACCTTACTACATGCAGTGCTTGCAGTTCTGAATAATGTTCTTATTTGGTTAGATTTATACACACTGTAAAAGGGGCAGTAACACAGCTGTACGGCTATCAGCCACAGAGCACAGCACAAATTGTAGGAATTCACAGTGTGGGCTCTATTTCTTTAAAATTCACAGTGTGGGCTCTATTTTTTTAAAATACTATGAATAATTCTACAAAACACTGCAGGATCCAGCTCTCTGAACCTCAGACAGATTTCTGACTCCTTTTGGAAGCGTGGTTGGTCTACCTGTGTCAGTGAGGGTCAGGGTGTTTGAGCAGGAACAGGAGCTACGAACGTGTTGAATCTCACACTACACCACAATCTTAGTGAGTAATGGGCATGTTCTTGTCTCTTGTGCCCCAGCTACGACACAGGTACTGTACTTCGTAGTTTGCACATTTTAAGAACCTGATGATGACAACCTTCTGAAGGTGGCAAACTGCTTCAAAGCACTGGCAGAGCTTGAAACAGCTGCAGAAATCCCGGGAGGCCCTTGCTTTATATAGGGCACTGCAAAGAAGGTGTTCTGTCATACCAGCTCCCTCAGCACAACCATAAACTTTGCAAAGTACGCTAGCTCTTTCTTTGTTCTCATTACTGTTCACCCACCAAACGCTTGCATTTTATTTGATCTTGCAGGTAACTGCGATTACTCTGAATTACTGCTGCTGCATGCAATACAAAGCTGACAGAGAAAATGTTTCAATGTAGGTTAGCTCAGTGCTGTTCCAAGTTCATTAAAGAAGAAGGAGCAGGCGCTGGGCCACGCCGCCGAGCCAGCGCGGCCGTGAGGGGCGGGACGGGACCGTGAGGGGCTCGGCACGGAGC